>CAUYON010080508.1:0-33918 GCA_963573935.1 Arctocebus calabarensis | reverse complement strand
CAAAGTATCTCTAGAATGGAAGAAAAAGTATCCAATGTATACACCCCTAATATGAGACAAATTCTTTATCGTTCAAGTGAAGGCTACAACCCATTTATTGCACAGGAAGAAGGGGAAAGGGGAGAGGGAGGGAAGGGGAGGTAGAGGGTGGGGGGAGATGGGACAAAGGGTGAGATCACATGTATGGTACATATTCGAAGGGTCAGGAGAAAAGTTCTAAACAAGGATCAAAAATGTTTTCATATAGTAAACGAGAAAATATCATGAATGTTATGTCAATCAGGTTGATAAAATATCTCAGATTGCATGTGAAGCCCCCACACTGTACCTCATGGTTGAACTAATGTACATAGCTATGGTTCAATAAAAAATAAAAATAAAATAAACAAACAAAACAACAACAAAAAAAGACTCACTCTGAGCTGGAACATGTTCTTCTTAGCAAAGTATCTCATGAATGGAAGAAAAAGTATCCAATGTACTCAGCCCTATCATGAAGCTAATTTATAGCTTTCATATGAAGGCTATAACCCAATTATAGCACAAGAATATGGGGAAAGGGGAAAGGGAGGGGAGGGGAGTGGGGAGGATGGGTGGAGGGAGGGTAATTGGTGAGATCACACCTACAGGGCATCTTAGAAGGGTACAGGTGAAACTTACTAAATGCAGAATATAAATGTCTTAACACAATAAGAAAATGCCAGCTATGTTAAACAGTTTGATGAAAATATTTCAGATTGTGTATGAAACCAGCACATTGTACCCCATGATTGCACTAATGTACACAGCTATGATTTAATAAAAAAGAAAAAAGACTCTGCTCCAGGAATGATGTAGGACCTGGACACACAGTGCTGAGGGAGAGGGCTGCCTCTCCTGCCTCCTTGGAGCTGATTTTCATCAATTCACCCATCACACCTACCTTACTAAATTGTGAAGGACTATATTTGCCATTTTACTTGTTAAGAAAGTAAAACTTGGAGGAGTTAGATAGTTTATCTAAATGGATGGTAAGTGCACAACCAAAATTTTAATTCATGTTTTTGTTTGAATGCAAAGAAGGCCGGCTTTCTATGATATCATTTTACGCACACTGAATTGAAAATGATATGAGGTACTTTTATTTCTTTTTCCTTTCAATGTTATTTTAATACTAAAAAGGTCTGAAAGCAGAGACTTGAACAGAGTTATTTAAAATAGCCAAAGTGTGGAAGGACTTGTCTATTGATGAATGGAGGCCTAAACAAACTATAGTATATACATGGAATGGAATATTATTCAGCTTTAAAAACAGGACATTTTGATACCTCCTACATCATGGATAAGTCTTGAAACCATTGTGCTAAGTGAAATAACCTAGTCACAGAAGGACAAAATTCTGTGTGATTTCATTTACATGATGTATGTAGGTAATCAGATTCATAGAGTCAGAAAAAGGTTTTCAGGGACTGGGGGAGAAAGATGAAGAGTTGATTATTGAATGGGGACAGAGTTTGGGAAGACCAAAAAAATTTCTGGAGCTGGATGGTGGCAATGATTTCCCAACAATGTGAAATGCCAGTGACTGTACACTTAATTAAAAATGGCTAAAATGGTAAGTTTATATGATGACTATACCTCTAGAATATAAAAACAGCTTAAATTTTTTTTTTTAATCTTTTGAGGCACAATCTCACTCTGTTGCCAGGGCCAGAGTGCCATGAAATTAGTTCACAGCAACCTCAGAACCTCAGCAAGTGATCCTCCTGCCTCAGACTCCTGAGTAGCTGGGACTACAGGTGCCCACCACAATGTCTGGGTATTGTTAGAGATTGGGTCTTGCTCTTGCTCAGGCTGGTCTCTAAACACCTGAGCTCAAGAAATCCACCCACCTCACCCTTCCAGAGTGCTAGGATTACAGGCATGAGCTATCACACCCAGCCAAGAAAGTTATTCTACAGGACTGTCCGGGGCATAGTTTAGTGCTATCATGGGGTGAAATTTTAGAGTAAATTGCAGAGGCCTTTATCGCAAATAAGCAGGTTTGATGTCCCAGGTATCTTTGGAAAAATAGACCATTCAACAGATGATTAAAAAAATACAAAACAAACAAACAAAAAAACCCAGGTGTGTTGATACTTAGTATTTTCAGGCGTCTGAATTACATCTTGAAAAAGGAAATAATAGTTTTCGGAGAAATCCTGCCACGGGAAATCAGATGCTGGGCTGAAGGGCCAGCCGCGGCAGCTCCCATGCTCTCTGCAGCACCTGCTCAGGTGGGTATCAGTGTTGTCCTCATTTGTAGCTACTGTCATGGGGGTCACAAGGTGACTAAACCACTGGGGTCTTGGAGGGGGGTCTTCCTACTCTGCCACCGCAGCCTCGCTTCACAGTGCAGCCACGTGTGGGTGTATGTCCACACACGCACAAGTGTGCAGGTGGATGTGTGGGCACAGTCTGTGGCCCTGCCCCCCGGCAAGGTAGCCTAGGTAGAGGATGATCGGGACCAAAATCCCTTTGGGGAATTTGAAAGACGAGGAGGGAAGTCTCCACCTACAAATCTCTCCTTTGCAAGGGGTGCCAAGTAGGCTTGGGAGGCAGGGTCTTCGTTCCCGGCCAGATTTACCTGGTCGCCCAGGACAACAGACTTGCAGGCAGCCAAAGAGAGCCTCAAGCAGCAGAGCGTGACAGTCAACATCAAAGCGGGAATGCCACTCCTTGATCCGGACTTGGCCATACCTGCCAGGGCAGAGCCTCGGATATGACCACCCCGGGAATTCAAAGGCGTTCTTAGAGCCAACAGACACACACACATACCCACACACATGTGCGCGCACACACGCATACATGAACACAGCCTCACAACCCTCCTCCTACTTTCAAATGAAAATAAAAGTCTAGACATCCTTTCTTCACAATTCTTCACTGACCTAATTATTCAGATCTGTGCTTTCTTTTGGTCTTTTCAAAGAACAAGAAGAATGGTTAATTTCACTTAATGGAATAATTGAATGTCATAATTGTTTTTTACATTTCGGCACGAATGTTTGAGTTAAGCTGCACACACTCTGTCTCCCTGTCTAGAGCTCTTAATAACCAGGCTGCTCAAAGGGGCCTTTCTGTTCTGTCTTTTTGTTTCCTAACTGGACTGTCTGGGACGGCTTCTGGCAGCCCCATGTTCTGGGAGGGGGCCCTGGGGGGAGTGGCAGTTAATGACTGTTTTGGCCTTGGATGTTCTGATCTCTCTCTAATTCATTATTTGTCAAGCATGAGAGGCACCCCGAACACTACTGTGAACAATGCCTGTCATTCTCCCTCTTGGTTCTCTCTCCTCTCCTTTCCTTTTTCCTTCTTTATTTTGGATGATGAACTAGAATCCCAACACAATGCCAGGCTCAAGAAGTCATCATGGTCAATAAAGTTGGCTGTAATTTCATCTTATCTTGCCATTGACTAACTTATGCTAGGGGATCCTTTCATTTTTTTCCATTGCTCATTGACTATATACTGAGAGGTTACTATGTGCTGAGATTTCTGTGTTCTTGGGGGTCCAGTGGACACATTATTCTTGTGGAGATATACAGTTCCCAAACCAGCAAACACACAAAAATGCAGTTTGTGTTGGAGATAAGTTTTGTGAAGATAGTGAAACAGAGTACTATGATGCAGCATTACTGGGGAAAGGATGGCTGGCTAAGCAAAGGGCAGCAGGGAAGGCCTCCTTGAGGAGGTGACAAATGATGTTGGCAGGTGTGAAAAGAGCTGGTGGAAAGAACGCTGCAGATAACAGGAGAAGCCAGTGTAAAGATCTTGAGGGCAACTGGGGTAGCACTAAAATGGCCTGTGATTCATTGTCATGGACAGTATTGGAGAAATAACATGGATCCAAGTCATAAAGGACCTTGCAGGCCACTGTATGAAATCTGGATTTATTTTCAGGAGAGTAGGTATCTCTTGCTTCTGTGTGGAGAAGGCAGGGGAAAGCAAAAGGGACCATTAGGGAGCTGCTGCCATCCTCCCAGGGTGGTTTAAACATGGTGGATGAAAGGGGGGTAGGCATACCTGATAAGTTCCAGAAATACTTGGAAGTAGATGTGACAGGACTTAGCAAAGGGTTAGATGTATACATCAAGCTGGAACAAAACAGAGAAGCATCACAGGTTTTTGGCCTGCATAGCTGAGCAGTACTATTAAGATTGGAGAGATAGGGTGTATTTGTCAGCATGAGACAGGTTATGCTGCAGTAACAAATCACACCTCATGTCTCAATGCCTTAATATCACACAAGTTTATTTTTTGTTCATAGTGTTCACTCAGGGCAGGTGCAGAGCCATCATTTGGTAGCTGCACCTTTTGAAGCACATGTAGTCTCTGTCAGGGAAAAGACTAGAGCATGGAGCCCCAGGGCCCTTTTTTCTATGTTTTGGCTGAAGAAAGACATGCATCATTACAGTTATCAACCCACTGGCCAATACCCATTAGGGGAGACAAACTGTGCTCCAAGAAGGGGAGGTGAGCTAGATATTGTGAATACTAACTTTGGCTAATACTGCAGGACAGGAACATGTCTGAGTGGGGAGATAAAGAGTTTTGCCTTGTATGTGTTAAATATTAAATGTCCAAGGGGGATATCTGGGTTGGGACATAAGAACCTGGATTCAGGGAGAGAGACTGGGGCTGTATAGAGACATGCACAGTTTTAGTGAAGCTCTTTTACTCTATTTCAGGTCATGGTTCTGCATTTTGAGTACAGAGATGACAAGCATGCAATTCTTGCTCCCTACAGATTTGTTTAAAGGACACATAATATTCGCATCAGTTTCTACTTAAGTACTTCCTCAGGGTTTCTAGGAAAAGTTCACCTGTGCCCTGAGCTGTCTTCACAGCCATGCATCTAATTATTCCCAGGGCCATCATTCATTCGGTCAACAAATATTACAGAGCATCTACTGTGTTCCAGATACAGAAAAATTTCATGAGTTTGTGAATGTTTCCTGCACTCGTTGACTCTGACCATTTGTTAATGCTGCCCTTTTCTCTGTGTGCCCTTGGTCTCCCATCTGCTTGGAAAACTCCTATGTATTCTTCATTGCCTATCTCAATATCACTGCCATTGTGAAGCTTTTGCTCACATCCCACTTGTCTCTCCATGAAAAATCTGCTGCTCCCTCCTCTGGGACATTTGCTATAACTCTTTACCATGGTACCCGCCTCATGGCCTTTCAGTTGTTGTCCTATTGGTCCCCCTATCAGACCTGGAATATATGGGGAAGACACCTTCATTTATTCCACAAACACTTAGCACAGGAAAGGTGTGCTTTATCACATGGAGGCTGTGGCCAAGACCGGGTGTCAGTCTTCTGCATGTTCCCCATGGGCTGAGTCAGGGTTTGATTACACTTATGTCCCCCTGTCCCCGCCCTGTGCCCTGCTCAGCTTTGTACTCTACAAAAAGCTTCCAACTGGCTTCTCCGCCATCAACTTTACTCCCTGCCCCAAGGCTATTAACAACACAGCTGCCACAATAAGCCTTTTCTATATATACATACATAATATATATGAACACATATATACACACACCCACATACATGTATACATACACATATATCAACCTTTATAGATAAAATTGTGTCATTGCTCTTGTCAAATTCTTTCAATGGCTTCCCATCTCAGTGTCATTGGCAAGGTCCTTGCAGTGACCCAGCATGTTCCAGCAGCAGGATAGAGCCCCAGCCACTTCTCTGGCCTGTCTTTTCCCCCTCTGTCCCTCTCCCAGGGTGCTGTCATCTCAGGGCCTTTGTCCTTACCCTTCTGTCTGTCTGGAACTCTCTCCCCCTAGATGCTTGCAGGACTTCCTTCAACTTCTGTTTGGGTGGCCCAGAGAGGGCCTCTCTCTGCTGTGGGCATGAATGTTCAGTTAGGTTCTGTGAGGAAAGCATTTAGTACAGGGCCTGGCACTTAGCTACACAGGGCAGGAAATGACATTGTGAAGATCATCATAGCACAGGCTATGAGGACTTGTAGAGGGCTGGTTGTCCCAACCTATTCTTCTTTTCACTTTACCACAAAAGAGTTTAGGATACCATGTGCCAACAGGGAAATGACCTGGGCTGTGTAGATCACGGGACAGCAAAGTGAAGTCTGTGAATGCTCTGTGCTGCTTGGAACCCACCAGGCCCCTTCACTTCCCCAGCGTAACAAGGTGCTCCTTAGTGGGTCCTCCATCCTTCCTGGGATGCCGCTCCTCATGCACTTCTGTAGGTCTTTCTCTTTCCCTGTCTTCTAGAGCTGGCCATTTCTTATTTCTCACAAAGATACTATGGCCAGGCCAGGCCCATCTTCCCCATCAGAGTATAAACTCCTCGAGGCTGGTATCATGTCTTTACCTTCCGTATTATTGTACTGATCACAAGATGTGCTGCCCAGGAGACTGAAAATGGTTGTTCAGTGAATGAATGAATTAATAAATGAGGAAGAGTCCATAGCTTGAAAGAGAAGGTTATAAAACAGATGTAGTAAGCAGATTATTTCTCTTTTAAAAATCAGGACTAACCCCAGCTCCATGGATTCTATCCATTTTCATGTTATTCCTTTCCCTTGACAGTGACTCCCACCTGCTATACTTCAGCCCTCTCCCAACCCCTTTCCCAATTGCCCCTTCCCACTCGGGTCCAGCCCCTGGCTCCTAAGCCCTTCCCCTTTGTGCTGACTTGCCTTTTAGTCCAATCAGGGCCCCTGGCTGACCTGCGTTTCCCAGTGGCTGGGATCCACACATGTGCAGCATTTTTAGATAATTCATCTGATAATACATCTGATTACACGGAGACACAGGCTTATTTATGTCCTGGTTTTTGCTTGTACAGATATTGGGAAATTTGAGGGAAATTTAACTCTCAAGGGTCATAGGATACATTGCCTGCATTAGGGGCTGAATAGGATGTGGGATCAGCCAAAAGGAGAACTATTCTTTTTCTCATCTTTCTTTGAGGCCTAGGATGAGTACTTTCTTCCTTCCAGACTCTGAAGTGATCTTGGACTCCCCATGGAACCATTTGGTCAAATTCTACCAGTAGAAAGGCTGAGGGATGGATGTCAGAAAGCCTTGGTATTTCTCCAAATTTTATCTATTTTGTAATTTTTTTATGGGAGCTGGATAAAGTAGTTTATAAAAGTGAGCTTGTAAATGAGAACATGTTCATTCAATAAACAGTTTGTGAATGCCTACTGTGTGGTACAGGGCAGGGCTGTGCAGAGGCAGAACTTAGTAAAACACTATCCCTGTCTTTAGCTCCCCTACTAGCTTCATAAATTAGAAAAGGGGGCTCCTGCTAAGCAGATGTGGCCTTGTGCCAGAACACACGGTTTGGCAAGAGGAGGGTAGGATGGATTTCCTTCCACACTTGGCCTCTCATCCAGATGCCCTGTGCAGTTGACAGCCTGCACAGCCTATGGGGCAGTCCTGCTTGCCGTCAATGAACAGGCAGTAGTTGTTGATTACAGGAGAATTTCAGATGTCATGGGAGAAGCGGACAGACTCAACCTAGTGCCAACTTTGTAGCCTACCAATTATATCCCTAGGGATGAACATCTCACTTGTCTCATCTGTAAAACTGAACTGATATAACTGACTTCTGCAGGTTGTTGCAAGGATTATATGGGATTAGAAATGGGAAGGCACTTGGATAACCACAGAATGATAGGTAAATATGGTTGTCAGTCCATATTATTTGTTATCACCTATGCTATTATGTAAATCATGAACAAATGAGTGCTCTGGTCCAGTTAGTAATATAGTTATCCCCTGGGGTGCTTTGCTTTGATAGCATACATCACGGTGGGGTTTGTTATGGGCTCCAGACATGCTGTCTGAGCTCTGCCTCACATCCCTTCATACTTCCTTTACACACATATTGACATAAGGTGAATAATTTCCTGCTGAGCACAACTTTAGCTCACTTAACAAACATTAAATGAGCACATACTCTGTTCTATATTTCAATACATATAAAGGCTATCTGGATAGGAATAATGTGCAGGCCTTGCCATCCTGGTGATGAGAGTGTAGTGAGAGAGACCAACATGGACACAAGAGAATTTAGCTGAAGTCCGAAAGTGGTTATGGGCACTGAAACAGAATGGATAATTGAAGAAATTCAAGGGAGTGCAGAGAACATTTCTTATAGAGTCAATTAGACTTCATCCAGAAGCATCATTTCATTTAGGTATTAAAGGGTGGTTAGGATTTGGGTATTGGGAGATAGGAGGAAGGGTATTGCTGATGAGGGAACACTACGGGAAGATACATAGAGGAAGGAGGAATAGGTTTCAATGTACTGAAATTTTGGATTAAGAAGGGGAGGGAATCTTTGAATAAATATAATGGGAGAAAGATGGACCAAGAATGTTACCTATAACATGTAATAAAATGAATAAAAATTAATAAAAACCACACAAGAATGCACAATTGTAAGAGCAATAAAACTGGCACAATCTCATGCTGTTCACAAGCAGAAGTAGGAGCTAACCCCCCCAAATAATACTGGCATAAAAAAAAGGGAGTTGACCAAACTTTCAAATGTTTTTTGTCAACAGTCTTCTTTTCTAACTTTCGGGTAAGTAGACTGGGGAGATTACTGGGAAAATTCAAGGAAAATTCATTGGAGTTTTCTTTAAGTACTATTAGCCATTATCAGTCAAGGGGGTATGGGAAGAGTCGGAGTTGAATTTGCTCTTCTGTAAGCTCTTTCTGAGGTTATGAAAATTGTCTGCCCTGGAGGTGTCTAGCCTTGCATCAAAATGTAATATAACTTCTCCAGGGTGGACTGACCAGTCCATGCACATCTACCAGGATCTCAGAGGAAGAAATAACTTCCAGTGTTCACAACAAGTTCTTTCTCAGAGAAGAAAGAAGGTCTGGACAGAGATACACTTGGTTAGGATAAGTTAGGGGACAAGAAATAATTTGGCTACCATACAAAAATATTGCATCAGAAGCTAAAGATAAAACAAAGCAAAGAACATTATGTGTAAAATATACATGAAGAATCTAGTCCCGAAGAAGTTCTAATCCCAAGAACTGAGCCTCAGCAACTGCTTTGTGCTTTAGAAAAAGATAAAATGATCACAAATTTGGTAAAACAGGAACTTAGCAATGTGCCAATAAAATCACCAGTTGAGAAGAAAATCGTATGATAGGGCTAAGAAAAGCATTTGATTACTGTAAAAAATTATGCCAGGATCAATGAGTAGATCCCAAACCACACAGAGCAGAAGTATATGGTTGAAACACTGAATTACTGGCACTGAGAAGATGCTTGAGATAGACTGAATGAATGAAGAAAAGAAAGATAAAGAAATTAAATCATATAGAGGAAAGGTAACAGAGAGGGAAGATTAAGATAATGCATCATCTGAATAATCTGTGGCCTTACCATATAGAAACCAACAAATGGAACAACTGTTCATAGATACAGTCAAAGAAAAGATTTTTTCTGAAAACAGAAAGAAATTTATTCTATGAAAAGACCACATTATGTTTTATAAAAAGTTAGTAAAGAAGCTTTGACACCAAGACACATCCTGTTTAATTTATCGAACATCAAAAGTAGGCAGAATTTTTTCAGACATCTTTGCAGGAAGAAAAATCAGGCTTTAGATTTTCCCTCCAGCAGCATGTCACGCCCCCCAGACAGGGAGCAGTACATGGAGTTCTAAATGATATGAGGTATGAATCAAGAATCCACTACCCCGATAAGTTATATTTCACATATAAATGCAACAGGCAGATATTTAGAACATGAAAGAAGTTCATGGGAGAGCTTGGGACGGTATGGAGCTCTATGTCAGAATCTAGCAAGCCAAAAGATGATTGGAGGATGGAGGTAAGAACACTCATGTACAGCCTTCAGTGCACACAGAGGGAAGTTTGGGAAAGAAATGCGATTCTTATCCCAAGATTTTGCATCTAGCTTGACCACTTGAAGATGGGGGCTGAATCCAATTTCTGTCCTTAAGTATAATGATACAATCAATCAATCAATCAAACAAATAAAACATGAAATGCATGTCAAATAGAATCTCAGGTAACATATCCTATATGCACCTTTCTGGAGAAAAAGAAGACAGTGAACTGCAGCAATCTAAGCAATGGAACAAAGAAAGAACTCAAGAATGGAGAAGCCCTGGGGAAAGACTGGTGGTAAACACTGGGACATCATATTAATAATAAAAACATGTAGGAATGGAGGTTATAAATAAAAGCATAAATGCTATGAACTGTATTGATGTAAGAATAATAATATGACTAATTAGATCAAGAGTTGGCAAAACTTTTCTATAAAACATTAGCTGATAAATACTTGGGGCTTTGCAGGCCACATACAGTTATGGTCACATATTTTAAAAATTTAATTAATAACCCTATGAAAGTTTAAAGATTATTCATAGCTCACGTGTCATATAAAAACTGGCTGGGGGCTAGATTTGGCCTGTGGGCTACAGTTTACTGACTCTGGAACTAGGTGATTGATTTTTTACTACCGTTAAATCTATGAATCAACATGGCTTTGCCTTGAATAATGGTCCCATTTTATCCACTCTTAGGTATTGGGAAAAGTTGACAATGTTGCTTTAGATGGAGGTAGAGAGGAATCCATGCCAGACCTTAAAACTCCAAGTCCAGGCTCAAACCACGGTGCAATTCTGCAGACAGTTCTAGAGCTGCCCTGCCCAATATGGTGGCCATTACCATGTGTGGCTGCCAAGCATTTTGGATGTGGTGGTTCAAACTGAGATGTGTTAAGAGCATAAAAATAGACACTGACTTTTCAAGACAGTACAATTAAACAAATGGGAGTATCTCATTAAATGAAGAGTGATTTTTTTTGTATTATTTTTTTTTGTCATGTTGAAATGACAATACATTAGAAATGTTGGGTTAATATATACTATTAAAATTAATTATACCAGTTTCTTTTTGCTTTTTAAAAAATGTGATACTAGAGTATTAAAAGTTATATACATGGCTTGCGTTGTATTTATGTTGGACAGTGGAATTTGAAGTACCCCGTGAGAAGATAAGCTAATTTTACATACAGACAGAGCCTTGCCATCAATGAAATCAGGTGTGTTAGGTAAATGGATTCTTTGTCTTTTATCCCTTCATTTTCTGAGTAGAAAAGAAAGTAGTGAGAGTCCCAAACATGAGGCTTTTATTCAAATCTTTGTTGTTATATCTGTTATCTCTGTGGCCTTAGAAAAGGCTCTTTACCATTTTGAATCTTACCTTCTAATTGAGAAATAGACAGAAAATTTGTGGGGAAGTTTTACTATGAATCTCCATATTGCAACACCTTATAAATAGTTGTATGAATGAGAGGGCTTAGTAATGGTCACCTCACCCAGAGGTGGGCTGTTTTCGTGAACTCAGCAGAGGATTGATGACAGCCTTCGAGGTGGGTGGGTTATGTTTCCAAACAGGCATTCCTTCCCTCGTCTGCCTTCCTCTCCAGTAAGTGCCCTATTCTTCCTACCCTCTCTGTGCTGCTCTGCTCACCAGCCCCAGAATGTGCTCTCTCTGCTGCTACTCTTTATCCTTTTTATGCTATGTCCTGGGCCCCTTCTTCCAGGATCTGGTGCAAATGTAATTTGTGGAGTAACAGCAGCCTCCTTGCCATCCTGAGTGAAGGGTTTTGAGAACCAGCAAGATGTGAAGGCTCTATTGGCCTCCAGAGGTGAAAATAACAAATTGGGTGCTTGAGCCCTTTCGCTTAGATTTTGCCTTCTCTGCCCATGAAGTCCCTTCCATCTGATGCTTTTGGAAAAAATAGGAGAGGAAATGGTGGGTAGGTAGTTATAGAAGGCCATGTACTCCAGGATGGGACACTACAGTATAGATCCCCAAATTCTGGAGATTTATAACAAATTGTTATAAACTCAGTGAAAACAAATGAAATTTATCTTACAGCTTGGGAAGTCAGAGGCTAAAATCAAGGTGTGAGCAGGGCTGGCTCCTTCTGGAGGCTTCGGGGAGAATCTTTTCCAACTTCTACAGGCTGTCTGTGTTTCTTGGTTCTTGGCATCACCCCAACCCCTTATTTCTATCCTCACAATTCCTGCGTCTTTTTATGTTCCAGACAGGACATTTGTGATTGCATTGGGTCTACCTGGACCATTAGGATAATTTTTCCATCTCAAGATCCTTGACATGATCTATCTGGAAAGTTCCTTTTGCATATAAAGCAGTGATCACAGAATCTGGGGATTAGGATGTGGCTATCTCTGGGAGAGGCAATATTGAGGCTCTCACGGGAGATAGGGATGGATTACTTTAAAAATAAAGAGCAGTTAGACTTCATGCCTGGATGGTGGGGCTGAGGCTAGAGACAGAGGGAAGGTCCTCTGATTAGATGCAGGTGCTCAGAGGCAGAGGGAAGAAGCATGGAGAGAGCTGCAGAAACAAGCAGACCTCATAGGTCCGGGGCAGGGACTCTCAAAAGCCTAGAATTGTGCTTAGGTCAAGTCTAACCCTAAGTGACTGGGATGGGGGAGGGGACCAGTGGACACCCAAGTTACAATGGATGGAGAAATGAATGGATAAGCAAATCAGTTCCACCAGCTAGTCTCTTCCTGGTGAAGGGAAAAGTAAGTTGCCCCCTGATCCCCACGACACTGCTGGATAAAGAAAGCCCAGGGGTTCAGGGGCTGGATTCGGTCCTCCTTGGTCTTAGGAGTTTGCACAAGTACTGAGCCTGTGCTTTGGCTGTAGGAGAGGCCAGCAGGGATGAAAAGGGTGGGCAGATGTGCACTTCCTGGGCAACCTCCCCAGACAGCGAGAGGCCTGGGAATTGGGTCTGGAACAAAGCCTCTCTGCTCTGAGCACACACAGGCTGCCAAGAATGTCACTCCACTGGTTCTTGTGCCTGCCCCTCCAAGCCCTGCCCTGGGCACTGTGGAAGAGCATCAATAGAAGGGGAGAGTAAATCAAGCCCCAGAAACTGTCACATTCGTCCCCTCCAGCTCTCTTGCTCATTTCTCAGATAATCTGCTCCATTAGTTTCAGGCCTTTATTGATTTTTGTTTTGCTTCTAGAAAAGGGTGGGCATTCTGTGGAAGGAAAGAGATTCACATAAATCGAGCATCGGGCTGGAATAATCCTGTGGAAGAACCACGGTAGTCCTCACTTTTGGGAAGAGGTTTGGAAATGGGAGCCACCTGCCCAGAGTCACACATGCGGTCGACTAGTAGAGCAAATAGGATTCCAGGCTCTGCCTGGCCTACCCCAAACCCTGCGGGGTAGAGGTAGGTTGACAATAGGCTCCTTCCGTCTGTCAACTTGGGAGTGGACACAGACTCGTGGAACAGGCCTGCATTCCCCATCCCTAAATAATGGAACATCCGAGGGCTTAACTCGAAGTATAGTGGGGGCTGTGGAGCAAAGCCACCCCGAGACATTTTAAGTTGAACTCCGTGATAAATGGAGATTTGATATTTCTGGATAATTCCCAGCGAGCACCCTTCCCCTTTAATTATCTTGTGGTTGCCCTTTCAAAGGTGATTAAAGTTATTCTTCAGTAGATGTGGTTATAGATTGAGTGGGAACCTGGTCTTTCTTGTGGCTTTTATCGTAGCAATTAAATCTGGCCAGCTCAGAAAAGCTGTGTGGCAGGAGGGGTTTTATCAAGCAAAACGATTTTCCCCTTTGGGCAATGTTAAATTTAGGAAAAATACAATTAATTATATCAGACAGGTATCTATTATACATCGTGCATGCATTACAGGCTTCTGGCTTGTTTCACTCAAAGAGAAAGCCTCCCTCACGCTGGCATGTTGGAGTCCCAGGCCCAAGTCCCTCCCTGGGAGCTTTCCTCCGTCTGGCCTGGCTTTCCTGTCTCCCCACTCCCATGTCTTCTCCCCCTCCTCATTCCCCATTCAACAACCAAAGCTCTCTTTGGAAGTGAAAATGAGAAGACTACTGTTTGCCAGAACTTTCTCTAGTGCTCTCAAAGGTATATTTAAGTGTTTGTGTTGAGAAACGGGGGTGTTCTGAAATAGTGGAGCCAAAGCCATTCACCTGGTCTCTTATCTCCTTCACTGAGCGATTCGGGGACAGACATGCAGGGTCTTTGCTGCGCCTTTTCCCCCTGTACAAATGAGAGGGTTGGACCAGATACCTTCAAAATCCTGTTCAGCTCAGAGATAGGAATGTAAACGGGAGCTCAGTGGAATGGGAGTCCCCGATTCCTTGTTAAAAGACATGATTAATATTTTTTCTCAGGTGCTTGCTTTGGGTTCTTTATGTTGAAAGGGGCTTGGGATTCATACACGATTATACGCTTTCCTCTTTGCTGGAAGCTTCACGAGCTCTCAGATAAATCTAGGAAGAAGGATTCACAAACATTATCGATAAGCTGTACTCATCGGAATCGCCAGTGGGAGCTGGCACGGCGCAGATGCTCGGAGAGCATTTGTTGATGAACAAAAGGGTGACTTTTCAGAGATGTCAATGATTCGATATCATTTCCTAAACAGCTGTTAAACGTCAGACAAGTCCATCACTCACCCGTGTGGTGGAGATAAATTTTTATAGAATACACACGCCTGACTCGTCCGTGGCTGGGTGTATGATCCAGCCGGCATGGGTGCTAGGTCCGGAGCGCTTCCATCTCTTTGTTGGGTCCTGGTCTCTGCTCTAGACGTCATCTTTCTGTCTTTATTCCCTTGTCTGATAAACTGGGATAGGTTTACCTGCCAGCTGTCTCACAAGGGTGTTGTGAGGATTAATGAGATAATATTTTTTAAGTACTCAGAGATCTTCTGATGAAAGAGGCTATAAAAGTACAAAGTGTCACTATTATTATAATTAATGGCATTTCTGAGAGCTTTCGGAGTGCACGTAGTGCTGTACAGAAGACGGAGGAGATCTCTGCCTTGGGAGGTGGCTGCCTGTGACTGAAAACAAGGCTGTGTGTGGCCGAGATGGCCATGACAAGTCGGGACTCAGATTCAGCTGTGGGATGAGCCTTGAGAATTGAACTCCAAGATGGTAGTAAGCTGGAGGTGGGGAAATCGCCTATGCTGGGAGCTGCAGGACAGTCTGCAGAGATGCTTCCGAACCAGGGAAGGGAGGCCAAGGTGGGGTCAACTCGTGACCAGAACTCAATTTGGGCACCAAACAAACCGCATCCTTGGGTGGCTCCTTTGCCCATTACTCTGCACACATGAGGGGACTTTTCAAGGGTCTTGTTTCTCTGTCCTTCATTCCATAAATGACGATGCACTCATGCCGGGCACCAGGGTTCCAACCACAAAGGACACAGTCCCTGTCTCAAAGAGCTCGGAATCTGGTAGGGAAGACAGGTGCATGCTCTGGGCATTACAGCAGGAAATAGTAGTGCTGCAAAAACAGAGGGAAAGCCAAGGGCGTGGAAGGAGAACAGAAAAGGGTAATTTGACCAGACCAAGGGAGTTGGGGAAGGCATCCTGGAGGAAACAGCCCCTGAGCTGACTCCTGAATCTGCAACAGGGGTGGCCAAATAGAGGCCAGGAAAAGGCAGAACACGGGCTTGGTTGGGGCGACTGTGGACAGAGGGCTGGGGAAGCAGAGAACATGCTGAGGAAGCTGAGCAGGGCTATCCTGCCAAGCAGGGTGCCTAACCTGAGTCAGTGTCACAGGAGGGGGGAGAAAGGATGAGAAGGAAGTAGCATCTGCAGGACCCCTGGAGGCAGGTGGAGGAGGGGAGGGTTTCCTGGAGTGTCCACATGGCTTGTTCACATGTCTTTCTCCTCACATGTGCAGAGTAATGGGCAAAGGAGCCACCCAAGGATGCACTTTCTTTGGTGACCAAATTGAGATCTGGTCACAAGTTGACCTCCCTTCCCTGGTTGGGAAGCCATCTCTGCAGACTGTCTTGCAGCTCCCAGCACAGGTGATTTCCCCACCTCCCAGCATACCCCCATCTTGGAGTTTGATTCTCAAGACCAGTCCTGAACACAACTGTGGGGTTTCTCTCAAGGACTCATCTATCTTTGGGAAATGAGTGCTCAGGATAATGCTAGGTACAGGCCCTGCTACATAATTTGGGAGACCTAGCGCAAACTGAAAATTCTGGGGGTTTTGTTCAAAAATTAAGAATCTCAAGGCAATGACATCAGAGCATTAAACCATGCCTGCCCATGTGGTGCAGGGAAAGGGGGTCCGACTTTTCTTGTCCCATTCCATAAGTAGACTATCACAACATTGGTTTCAAAGCCTGGGGCCTTTCTGAGCACAGGGAGCTGTTCAGTTGCATATGACGACCCTCCACACAACTATCCCTGCCCAGCCACGTTGAAGGTAAGCAATGTCTCCAAAAGGACTGCCTGATACTTCTGGTGGCAGCACCAGGAAACGTGTTTCCATAGATTCATGTACTAGAGTGTCAGCCAAGCTGGCCTCGGGGCCTTCTCCTTTGCACATAGGCTCCATTCTGATTGCTGGGAGGACAGTAACAGGTATTGGTAGAGAAAAGCAAGGGAAAGAAGAAGAAATACCAATGGCCCTTCCACATATGTTGGACAGAAAACACACAAAGATTCTTCTATTGTTTAGGGGAGGAGCTGTATGAGTCAGCTCTCACCTTGGCACTTAAGTGATTTTTCTTGCCAGATGAATCAGTTTAAGTGGAAACATTAATTTATTGAGTTTGCATGCTAATGACGGTGCCAACATATTGGACCAGCGTGAACTTCCAGGGAGAAAACTCTAGAAGATGTGCACATCTCTCTGGGAGGAGAATTGGAAGTTCACAAATAGTATACATATCTTAATTCACAAGTATCTGACAAGTGCTGGCTTTGCCAGCTTCTCTCCTGGGAGCTGGGGTAAAGACATGAGCAAGACAAAATCCCTGCTGTCCTCCTGGGGCTTTCTTTTATGAGAAATGACTAAAAAAAAGTATCAATTATTACCAATGGAAGTGACAAAAAATTCATTGCTGTTTTCTTTATTTGATCGTTGTCTTCATCATCTATAAAAATGCATTTTATGTCAACAAATGTAAAAAATACATGTAAGGTTTTCCATGTGTTCATGTCCCACTTTTGATCTTACTTGCTGTTGTTTTTCCTAAAAAATCTGGAGCTTCTCAACTTTGAGTTTTTCTTATCAGGAGGATATTCAGAAAGGTAACATTCTCAGGTGGCGAGCAGCTACTACTATGTTCCGCTGTTTCCCTGAAATTTAGTTTTAAATATTTAATTATATTGATTAGCCTTATTATTGGTGTTGAATATAATCAATATTTTCTTAGATTTACCTTTAGTGCTTTCTGATCTTGTTCACTATTCCTTCTTATATCCTAGAGCCCCCTTCTGTATCTTTCTCCTTCTCAATCAAGTACGTCATTTTATATTTTCTTGGTAAAGGGTGTTGGTGCTAAGCGCTCACCCTTTTTTATAAGAAATAATTTTGACACCATGATTACATTTTTTAAAAATAAATATCTTGGAAGGTCAGATAATTACCATATGTGCATGTGTGTGCGCCCGTGTGTGTATGCCTGTGCACACTAGGAACATTCCCCTTTTCAAATCATGTGGGTGACATAACATTCACAATGACCAGTAGAAATGTCATGGGCTCAATATCAGGAAAACACAATTTTAACACCATTTGTTAATTTTGTGAACTTGGGCAAGGTATGTGATCTCTCTAACCTATTGTTTTTAAATCTTTAAAATGGGGAAAACAGTGCCTTCTTCATGGGGTTTTTGTGGGGATCAGAGACAATGCCTCCAAAATACTGAGACTAGTTTCAGCACACTGCAGTCTTTCCACACAACTATCACAGCTATTATTAATCTTCTGTATATCCAACATCATCCTTTGAAAAAGTTATGTTTGCCAGGAGCTATTGGAAAAAGAAACAACACCCAGATGATACTATCAACACCTCTCTGGATTCCCCCTTTGATCTCTCCTGCCTAGTCATTTCACACTTAAATCTGTCATGTTTGGGGAACATGTCTGGGCAATGAGTCTGTAAAATGCATGGTGGGGTCAGCACCAGGCTCAGGCCACTCTGCTTGCTCTATTAGTCCCATTCAATAACCAGACTGTTACTTCATTGGTTTTCTTAGTGCCAAAGCCCTAAGGCCATCTCTCCCCAGTAAGGACCCATGAATCAGGCCACTAGACTGACCACACCCTGAGCTGTGGCCTTTGAGCCCAGGCTTCTGGATCAGTCAAAGCCCACCCATTTCTAGGTTTTCTACATTGTCCCAATAAGCAGGAAAGTGCTAAGGGGCAGTTAAATTTTCAGCATAGATGCAATATCCTTTTCAGTAGTTTCCTATCACAAGCAGCTTCCAATAAAGGCTTTCATCTATCTAATGCTCAAATACCTTTCTTCTAAATGGAATCTAATAAGGGAGAGAGATTAGAATGAGCAAGAAAAAACATGTACGCAGTGGAAGGAATACCATGAACATTAAAGTAGTAAATCTTCCTTCAGATTCAGCATACATCTTGTAGGGAGAACCACTATAGCACACTTTGACATGTAAAAGCCTCAGTCTTCTCTTCTATAAAATGGGATGACAGTTCCTAACTCATAAGGCAGCATGTAGTGGATATGGATAACATACAAAGGACCTAGCCCATTGTGAGCATTGTGTACGCTCTCTTTTTCTCTCCTTCCCTGAATCTCTCCCTATTAGAATGTCTGAGCTGCAAATTACTTTAGAAATCATCTGGTCACAAACCCTTTGTAGGAACCCAAGGCCAAGTGAGTGGAAGTCAGTTGCTAGAGGTTTCCTTATGAGAGGAACAGAACACTGGGGCTACATCCAGGGCCCCACTCCCGATCCCATCTTCATCTACTCACACGTGGCTAAAGGTTCCCTTCCTCCTTGCCAGCTAAAGATGTTTCTGATTCTAAATTGGATGATGAATTCAAGAGAAAAAAAGAGAAGGCAAATTTGACCCAAAGTGGTTATTTAGTAAATGTTTGTGGGATGAATGGAATTCTTTAAAACTAGGGACTCAGATACAAATTCACGCAAAACACTGATGCTAAGAAATGTAATTTTAGGCATGTGTTGATAATTATGCAGTTCTGCCTCTAATCCTCATTACTGATGGCTTGGGCTGGATGATACCATTTTTGGCAGCCAAGGCAAATAAATTCAAGCAAAGCAAAGGATGTTATTGTGGGGAAGGGGTATCCTCTAGTTGTTAGCTAGTCCAAGACAAATTATGAAGTTCTAGATCTTTGAGGTTGGGACTTAGTCCTCAGCTCTGCTCTATTCAATAATTTTATCACTAATGCAAACAACAACAGGGGGTAATTTTGGAAGGCTGCCAGGCTTGGAGAAAAGGTCAAAATACTGGTTGATTAAATCCTGGAAGATTTAGCAGACTGGAGCATTGTGGAAGGCCCAAACAAGGTGAAGATTAACTCAGAAAAAGATAAATTTCTATGCTTACTAATAACCCTACAGACCCAAAACTAAAAGCAAGGGTAGAAAAATTAAATGGAGATGTTGTGGTTTAATAAGTGTAAAAAGAAAAAGACTGACAGATTGTTAGTTGACTGTAAGATCGATCACATTCAATATTGGGATGTGTCTGATAAGATAAAAAATAAACAAATTTGGTTGTTTTAAGAAAAATTTGCGCTTAATTAAAGAAGAAATAGAATGAGAACTGTTTATTTTTGTAATAAAATTATGTGGACATTGTGAGCCCCTGACATGATGTGATACAAAACGCACTTCATTTCTATGGCATTATTTTTGAAAATCCATCAACCCAGTCCCATCATGAGAAATCAGACAAATCCAGACTGAGGAACATTCTATAGGGCACCTGGCCAGTTCTCAAGAATGTCAAGGCCATCAAAAATAAGCAAAGACTGAGAAACAGTAATAAATCAGGGAGACTGGGGGGACATATGTGATCCTGAATTAGTGAGAGGATGTTAATGGGGAAACTGGTGAAATCCCAATAAATATGTTTAGTAAATAGGAGTGTGTCGGTGCTAGTTTCTCAGTTTGGCAAATGCACCATGGCAATGCAAGATGTTAACAACAGGGTAGACTGGGTGATGGTATGTGAGGACTCGCTTCACTTTCTTTGCAAACTTTCCATGAATCTAAATTTATTCCAAAATAAAATCCTTTATGTTTAAAAACTATGCTGAAGTAACATTGCCTAACTCATTACTTAATGCCTCTACGTAAGCAACATCTTTCATGAGTTATTGTTTGAAACCTCTTTGCCCCTCTCATCCCTACATTGGAAGTTGCTATGTTTCCCCTGGTCCTGCAACTAGAAGTGTTAGAGATTGTATTTCCTTTTTTGACATGGCCACCAGGAAACTCTGGGCCCTACTGTAATATCATGTCAACAAAATGAACTCCCATGATTACCCCCTGCCTCTTTCTAATTTCTATCATGTATTTTTTCTTTACAGACCTAAACTTAGTTTGGAACCATTCTTATGCATTCCCCAATTTCATACCCTAAGAGAGATGGAGATGAACTGGTGGGGACAGAGGAGAGAGAAGGGGAGAGAGAGAGAGAAAGAGAGAAAGGAGCCTTGGCACCATGCTCTTTGAGGAAAGAGAATCACATTTTGGTTATTTTGGAGAAGACAAGGCATTATCTAATGATGAAGATGTGGTGGTTAATAGAAAGAGTTAGATCTTGTTTGTGTGCTCACAGAGTTTCGGGTCAAACTCAGATGTGGAAACTTTCTAGGAACCAATGCTGAGATGATGTGATATTGCAGACTGAAAGCGTGGCCTGCCATTTCTTGCTAAATACCTACCAGAGGCTTTTCTTTGCCTTCATACTCCTGGTCTTGAAATTTGAATATTTGAAAAGACCAAACATCTTTTCCACCTAGTCTATTTAGGCTTGTGCTGTTTGATTTTTTGTCACTTGTAACCAAAGCGATCTTAACTTTATTTATACGTTCTTTCATGTCTTAATCAATTCAGCAAATATTCATTAAGCTGCTGCTTTCCGATGAGATCGTGTTCAGTAACACAACACAAATGGCATGAGAGGATGAAGAGAAAGGAGTGTGGAAATTAAACAGTGGCTGTTTTTCCTACTTCTGAAATATTTCTCCTCCACTGTGCCGAAAGGTCCAGATGCATGTCTCCTGTACATCTAGGATTTTCGATAACTGCTCTCTGCTTTAAAGTGTGTTCCTTGACTCCTCTTCTACCAGGAATTGTCTTCCTTGCTCACTTCCCTTAAAGGGGATAGGCACTTCTGTGAGCTTTTCCCCTCCATGACATGAATAGGTTCAACCTAGTTTAATGAGCCCTCTATCTTTGATGGGCATGAGAATATATGAGAAGAAATGAGGCATAATTCCTCCCTACAGAGGACTCAGCAAATGGTGGCCGTGATAGTCGCACAGGTGGACGATTCCATTGCAATGTGATAAACAAAATGAAAAGAGGTAGGACCTACTGCAAAGGGAGCATCCCAGATCTCATCATTCCCTCCAGGAAGATTCACTTGGAAAGATTCAGAGAGAAGAGGTTAATGGTACCACCTGCTGCAGGAAGACAGGTTTCGGGGCAAGCTAAGGACTCAGAAGATTTTAGGTGGTTGCAGGGATCGTGATAGACTCGGATGCTGCTTCTTCAGCAGCACAGATTCGGGAAGAGATAGCAGAGAAGTCAGAGGTACATTCAGGGAGGCGCAGGAGTTGGACCACGTACAGAAACATGTCAGTTTTTCAATTCTTCTATCTTGGAACCCTTAGGAGGTCTTGGCTTTGCAAAACAACATATTACCTCTGAATCTGAATCTCTGAAATCCTGGCAGGGGGGCCAGTCCAGCCGGCACTGTTGCCATATGTGTTTAGAATTTCATGAACAATAATTAATTTCCATTCTGCAAAAATGAATAATTAATATAGCATCCCACATCAATTGATCCAAACAGGAGTTGACACATATTAAGAGACACACGCTGCTGAGCAAACTTTTTAAACTGAAGCATTTTATTAACAAAGCAACTTTTAAAAATCCCCCATCTACCAGACAATAGGAATTGAACACATTCCAACAAAGAGGGCAGGCCCAGCAGGGGGTGTCAAGTTGTGATTTGGGGGGAAGGTAATGGAAAGATTACACTCGTTTGAAGTTGCTTGTGGGGGAGCCGAGCACGAAGGTGAAGGATGCTCCAGGGATAGGAAGAGAAGAAAATAAAATGACAGCCTTAAAGGAATTTAAGAGCTAATATTTTACTTTGATTTTTAATTATGCAGCCACCATGGAGAAATATGGGCATAGTGATGGTGAAATTAGGGAGATTAAACCAAAAACTATTTCAAAAACTGCCCATGACATATACTATTTAGTAAAGGCAACAGAATCCCAATGGCTGTATCATCATCAGCCCCATCTGATGTGAAAGTTCAATTAATAGGTCAGTTGAAGATGTTAATATTGTTAACAAAGTGGTGGAGACCAAGGAGGTGAATTGCAAATATGTCAGGTGATATACCAAGGATCTAAAAGCTCTCCTTTGATCAGAATTTTGAGACACCATGAATGATATGGTGATTAATGTGGTATCATATGTATATATATACGGGGTTGGGGATGAAGAGAAAAAGAGAGAGGATGGAGAGTGAGAAGTAGCGAAGAGAGGTGTCCGGCCATTTATATATGTATACATACGTATCTACACACTCGTACACATATATATCATATAGCACTGTTTTATAGGTGTCCTTTGATACTATTCATAATACTATTGTCTTACATTTATTGAGGGCCCCATGGATCAGGCACTGTGCTGGGCATGAAAATGGTTCTCTGCACAGCTGCCCCTGCATACCAGATTAGGAAATAGAGATGGACCAGAAGGTGCCCCTGGCTCCTTACACAGTGAGGGAGATTGGAATTTTGACATGTGCGGGTCTGTGACTCAAACCTTCTGCTCATTTTGTAAAATATGGCCATGTTCCTTCCTCTTTAACAGGAGTAGAGGCAAGTCCCAGATGTGGGTCTTGAGAAATAAACAAGTAAACAAACTGTTCACAGTTGAGGAAGAAGGAGAAATAGCATAATTAGCATCTTCCTCAGGACCCTGAAGGTCTTTGAACCTGGAAAGCATTGGCTTTTACACAGTCCGGTGCTGGCAGTGTGGATGTTAAGGAGCATAACAGTGTGTAGGGAGCACAAGCAGAAGAACATTCACAAAGAGTTGAACGAGGGAGTTGATGGTCTCAGTGTGTCTGGCATCAGTCAGCTTTCTCCGAGGGTTGCCTCCTGCTTCAGTGACCCTTTGCACAGAAATACAGCCCTCCTAGGAGGTCAGTGGGAAAAGACCTGCCAGGATGGTGGTGGAACTCAAAGATGGGTCTTCTGAAGCCAAGATCATGCTCTCTGTTCCCCCAAAGGTCTCCTATTTGGAGATTTTCTGATTCACCCCAGAGGGCAGAGGAGGGACTCCTGGATGGTAACACTCACTGGCATTTCGTACCAGGGAGGATGCCCAGCATGGGAGGGAGGCAATGGCAGGTGCCCTGGAGGTCCTCAGGGTGCCTCTAGGTGCCAGGCGCTGGGTGGGGGTGGGGCAAGTGGAGGCGAGGCGGGGCACAGGCCTTTCTGGGGAGAAGAGGGCATATGTGAGGAGTCCTCAGCTGGCCACATGGAGGGAAGAGGGGAAGAGGGACGGAGAGAGTGTGGGAAGAGAAGGGGGAGGGGATGTGGATGAGGAGGAAAGGAGAGGGGATAGGACAGAAAGTGAGAAGTAGAGAGAGGTGTCCGGCCATTCCGAATGATCCCAGCCGCTGTGGTGATGCACCTGACTTGTCGGGCAGGAAGCTGTCTCGGATGTTCCATCCTTCAGGTGATTTCAGCCCCGGATTTTGTCTATCTGTAGGCACAGGGGAGACTTGAAGCACCAGGAAAGATAAAAACAAATTGCTTTTTAAGCCACAGCAATTTGTGGCTTTATATCACTTTATAGCACAGTAGACAACTCCATTTCTCCTGTTACTCTCCGAGCAGGCTGGGCCAGGCTGGTTTCAGTGCGGCTGGGCAGCATGCTCCAGAGAGCAGAAGTGTGCGGGACCTTCACAGAGAACGTGCATGCTGTTCCTTCCACTGTGGTCCCATGGCCACCCCGACTTGGGAGGAGAAACAGATTCTTTTAATCTGTCTCTTGAGAGAAGGTATTACAAGATTACAGTGCAAAGGTTGCGCTACAGACAGGGGAAAGGTTGAGTCGTTTCTGTGTTGGTGCCTCTGAGCCCGCCTTCCCAGACGTGCTCACGGAGATGTATTAAGACGCAGAGTGATGGCAGCGTGACCATTTCAAGTGATGCCACAGTGGTCTGAAGCAGTGCATCACTGTTCTAAACTGGAAAAGACTTCTAAATAATTTTTGTACATCCCTCCCATTTTAAGAATGAAGAAACTGAGCATCTGAGGGGCCAACTGATACCAAGGGCCACAGTGAACAGGTCACGGGAATTGAAACAGGCTGGAAACTGGGGAACCTCCCCCACCCTTCTCTAGGAATAGGGGCTGCTGGGACTCTGGCACATATGCAGCCGTTGGCACCTCCACACCTCTGTGCAAATGGTCACCTGATGGCAGTTGCCATTAGACCTGGGTCTTTTGATTCCTAATTCAGTCCCCTTCCTTCCACATCAACGGTCACTAGATGTGCTTCCACCTTTGGAACAGCCTGCCTCGACAATACGAAGCAGCATCAGATCCAGAGAAGAGAGCCAGGCTATGCGAGTGCCACCGAGCATCTGTGCAGTGCTGATCTGCACGCAGTACCCTGCTGGGCACTGGGAAGAGCCGGTGAGACACACCAGGCACTTCTCTATGGAAACCAGTTTTAAATTATGTGTGCACGTGTGAAGGAGTAGGCCTGGAAAAAGATCATTATCTTTTTGTAACAATTCCCACATCACAGTGTCTGAGAGAATAGATTTACTGTTTAAGGTACATGTTGAATTTCTACACTATAGCCAAGTTGTCTCAATCGGAGGAGTTACAATTTATTGATTTTTTTTTTAAAGAAAATAACTATAGAAACATTAACACCGTGATGACGGAGCATAGAAGACCCTGAACAGGACTCTGGTTAAAAAAAGAAAAGGGAATATTATGATTCAAAAATAAATGGCTTTCTATAAAACTTATGTGAATGGAATATTAACTTAAAAATTTGCTTTGTCACAAATGTAACATCAAGGTGATGATTTACTTCTAGAAGATAGGGTCTCCTGGGTATGACTGCTGTGTAAAGTTGTATTCATGAAAGCAGTATATTATCGTAGAAAAATATTAAAAAGGATTTCTTGCCCTGTTGGGGCTTACTAGGCCCAGGTTCAGGTCACTCAGAGGGCAAAGCCTAGAGTGTGTGCAGCCAAGGGCAGAGGATGAGGAGGATGGGAAGCTCCGTGACAAAGCCCTGAGGCTCGGTTTCCTTCCAGAGAGATGTACTGAATTAGAGAACGCTGCTTCCTTCTGGCTCTGAGGACAGCTAGGACCTGTGACTGCAAACCTCCGCTCATGGGTTGGGGATAGGGGAGATGAATGAACATGCAAAGATTAAATTCAATACCAAAGACCTCAAATTCATTAAACTCATCTTATGAAATGAAGGCAGAGTCCAATTGGATGAAAAACTAATGACAAGTGTGTGCACAGTGCACAACCCCCGCCAACATGCAGTTTATAAATGATCACCCATAAGCAAAGATGGGGTACAGGGAGAAATTTATGACACTATAATAAGCTCTTAGCATCATCCCCGGCTTGAAAGAGCTTGCTTTTCATCAAGGTTTAAACACATCAGGTTTGATACATTTAGTTCTTTGGTAGTCTGTTTATTTCACTTTATTTTAGCAGAGGTTTTTTTTTTCCCCCTTCTCTAAATAAGAAAGAATATGTTAGTTAAAATAAGCCCGAGGAGGTCCTATGCCTAGCCTGCCCCTTCTTTCTGTCCTTTCTCTGAAAGGGTGAGTGCAAGAGCCTTCTGCAAGAGGGCTTGGGGTGCATGGTGGAAGCATAGTCAATGTGGAAGGCATTTGATTTGCTGTATTAGTTTTCATCAAAGGTCTCTGGCTCTCTCTCAACAGCTTCTTTGCATTAAAATCTCTGACTGTCAAACTTCAGGAAGAAACACTGATCTTTCTTTTGCTCATTAATCCTTCTCCCATCTTCCAAGAACATCTGAACAACCTGCCTACCTTTGTTCCAAAGTTCATTTCTGCCACCATGTTTGGTGGCACCATCTCTTTGTACCCAAACTCCCAAGGGGCCTCCCCAAACTTGTGTGTCTGACAGAGCTTATAGAAAGACAGCACTCTGACTGCCTCTGAAGGGGAGGGTGCCTGGGGGCCAGGCAAGGGCACGATTTCCTGCTTTCCTGGAGGACTTCCAGAAATAAAGCTGTCTCCCTCCATCAGCTCCCTGTTTGGGGGGGATCTCCTCCATGGCAGCCACACATGGCTATATTGTGCTGCCAATCACACCACAGAGTTGCCAAGTCATGCAGATATAGAATTGGATTTTTGGTAAGAAGATCCCTGGTAAATTTATTTGGCTGACTTTTTTCTTTTGCTTTGTTTTCTTTTCTTTTCTTTCTTTTTTTTAAGTAATAAAATAAACATAACATAAAAGTTATCCTTTTTTAACCATGCTAAGTATATAATTTAGTATACAGTACAAGCATCACTGCTACCTATTTCCAAAATGATTTTATCATCCCAAACAGAAACTTTGCCCCCTCTACATGACAACTCCTCATACTTCCCTGACCCCAGTTCCTGGCAACCAACATTCTACTTTCCGTCCCTAAAAATCTGACTCCCTAGGAGTCCCATGTAAGTGGAATTATACATTTGTCCTCTTGGGACTGGCGTATTTCACTTCACATATTGTGCATAAGGTTGTCTGTGTTGTAGCACATGCCGTATTTCCTTTCTTTGTAAGGCTTAATACTATTCCACTGCATGGATTCACCACATTTTCTTTATCCATTCTACCAACCATTGATGGACACTTGGGTTGCTTCCACATTTGGTTTATCATGAATAAGGCTTCTATGAAGACATGTGTGTCCCACTTCCTGCTGCCAGTGCTTTTGGCAGAAATGGAATTGCTGGACTGTGTGCTAATTCCATGTTTACCTTTTTGAGGAACTGTCTGCCATGGTGTTAGGCAACTTTTGAGTCTTGGGCTGGGTTGTGTAAATGTGTGGATCTTCGCAGAACAATGGCTGGCCCTTCCTATGGCAAAAGGAGGCTCAGGGGGCTCCAAGGGTCTCAGCTCTTGTGTACCAAGGATTGGGTAGGCTCTTGATATTAGTAATAGTAATACTAATATCCATAATAATAATACTAATATTCCAAGAATAATATTAATATTTACTAGTAATGGAAGCTGCTGATCCAGTGTCACACTAGGCCAGATGTGGATTCCGCGGAATTCCAATATTGTTCCATGTGAGTCTCCTGGAGCACCCACCCAGAGAGATTCCTAGACCTGTCACTTGGGAGGTGAAGAGTCTTGGAAAGCTACTGAGACCTGCCTCAAAGCCATAGATTCCCAAGTCAAATGTCAGCTCTTCACTCTTGGGGTGGGACTTTGGGCATATAATGTAGACTCTCCTGAGACTTGAATGCCAACACTGTAGAACAGAGATCAGGATGCCATCCGCAGAGCTATGACGATAGGAAGAAGAAATGATGTACTTGTAAGAAATAACGTGCTCAAAGTCACATTCTTTCCACAACTGTCATGTGACAAGGCTGGGATTCGAATCTATGTCCATCTGATAAGAAGGTACATGCTTCTGCCACTTCAATTTACATAGACCTTGATTCAGTTTCCTTATCTGTAACATGGAACCCAAAATACCCTCCTCCCAGAGCAGCTGTGAGGAACATGGGATGGTTAATATCAAGAGCCTACCCAATCCTTGGTACACAAAGAGCACTTACTATGTGCCAGGTGTGGGCTTGAGCTGTGCACACATTATGTCATGGTCTGTGTCTTTACCTTAGTCCTTAAAAATAGGGATAATGTCACCTGCAGGAATTATCAGGAGCCTTGGCAGGAGGGAGAAATCCACTCAAGATTTCATAGCTACTAAATAGTAAGACTGGGTACAAACCAATGCCCATGTGGCTTCAAAAATAATGTTCTTAACACAGGGCTGTTTTGCTTCTTGGATTCCTATCAGCTCTGGATTTTCAGCCCCTTCTTGCTGAAGGTAGCTTCTGGGTGACTGTGACCTAAAGGCATGCTTACCCATCTATATTCCTCAAGCCAGGCCTTTGGCCTGCAGCAAGAGGGGTGGGCAGTGTCTAGCAGGCAGGAGGCAGGCGGAGGCTGCCTGTGCTGAGCTGTCTCAGGGCTGACGCCACAGTCAGGGCGGCTACTGTCTCTGCCCAGTTTCCTGAGTCTGGATGGGTCTGAGGTTGCAAGTGGTTTCCTGTTTCTCTGCAGCTCAGGACTGGCCTAATTAGAAAGACATGTCAGGCTGATGTGTCCAGTGTGCTGGAGAGGAGAAGGAGGAGGAGGAGGACGAAAGTCCAGTTTGCTCAAATCATGTCTTCAGAGAAATCTGGAAGTAGACCCAGGGGAGGATTGGGGATCATGGACCTTGTGGGATGATGAGCAAACAGGTGAGTCTTTGAGAGGCTTCCGTAGAGCACATAATCCAGACCATTCGGTGCCAAGTGGTTTGGAGGTAGAAGTTAAGAGCCTGTCCTATTCCAGTGTCCAGCTGTGGGCAGTTTGTCTGGTTCTCTGAGACTCTTCTCTGCACATTCGATGGGTGTGGTTCTATTTCACAATTTGGGAACCCACATGTGGCCTTGTGCTTTGTAGCTGCCAAAGTTTCTCTGAACACCTGGGACAAAATATGCAGGTGAATAAACACATATAATTTTCAGGCCACAATTAGCCCCCAAAGGGACATATCAAAGAACAGAATGAAGGTTGGCAATTTCCTTCAAAGTGGATAAAGATGGGAACTCATATAAGTAATCTCATTTGTTCACATTCCATCATGTTGGGTTTCTGATGAAAGAAGAGTGAGGACAGGGTTGGTCCTTGTCCTCCAGGGCTGACACTTACTGATCTGGTCAAGAAATCTCCCAATTTGAATGCTTCTTGTTCCCAAATTTAATATTGGGGTGAAATAGACGCTCTTTACTCCATCACTGCCTTTTTTCTTTAAATACCTGATGACCCTCAGTTTTCTCATTGCAAAATGACCATCAAGACATTGCCTTAAGCCCTGAATGGGATGGTAAGAGGAAGGAGCCTGGTGTAGGGCCTAACACATGCTAATTTTCTATTTAATACTCTAGCTGCTTGTCCTTGTCCTCCCAAAATAAGATTTTGATGCCTCTGGAAATCACTTTCTCTCTATAAATCTTTACTGCCGTCCCACCAGCCCTCTTATTCCTGCCACAGCACATGGCCAAGGAAGGACAGAGATGGAGGGCTCAATTTCATCTGTAAAGGGGCCTCCCACATGCCTGTGGAAACCATGGCCACCACAAGCAGCATTCCATCCCCTGGTCTGTGGCAGCTGGCCACAGGGACATACACTGGGCTTGGCTCATGCTGGCATGTTGCTCCATCTCCTGGCAGGCCTCTGGGAGGAGGGAAGCTCCTATATTCGTTGCTCCTACCCCTACACTCACTGCTCCCTGACCCCAAAGTCCAAGGGATTGAGCCTTATGCAAAGCAGAGTCCTAGGATGTTAGATTTGGGTAGGTCAGAAGACCCGACCCTTCACGGGGCCTGTGCCAGCATCCTCCTCATTTAGCCAAGCCAGCTCCCAGGGGTCCTCCCACTAGGGATGGTGGGAGGCAAGCAGGAGGCAGGGAGTCCCAGCTGGTTCTAGGTAAAATTGCAAAGGAGGCAGCCCTTTTCCTTAGATGTCAAAGAAACTATGTGGCATAGCAAGAGTTTTGCAGTCAAGCTTGACTCCTGGAGGATATGTGAAGATGGGGGCAGAGGCTGGAGTGATGCAGCTGGCACTCACTAGCTGCATGGACTTGAACATGTCATCTGACTTCTCCAAACCCAATGTTACTCATTGCAAAAATGAGGGTAATGCCTGCTCTGTGTGCATGTGTGTATGCCTGTACATGTGTATACCAGTCTATGCCTGTAAATGTGTGCCTGTGCCTGTGTGTGCTTGTACATGTGTGCACATGTACATGTGTATATACCTATGTGTGTCTGTGCATGCGTATGTGCCTGTGTGTGCCTACCTGTAAATGTGTGTGCCTGTATATGTATGCACACCTATACATGTGTGTGCTTGTACATGTATGTGCACCTGCAAATGTGTGTGCCTGAGCATGTGTGTGCATTCCTGTTAATGTGTGCCTATACATCTGTGTATGCCTGTATGTGTGTGTGCCTGTGCATTTGTGTGCACCTATAAATGTGTGTAGCCTGTGTGCACCTGTGTGTCTGTAATGTGTGTGCACACCTATAAGTGTGTGTGGGCCTGTACATGTATGTGCTTGTGTGTGCACCTATCCATGTATGTGCACCTGTATGTGTGTGTGTCTGTGTTCATGGGATGATTAATAGAGAAGGTACCAACAGGTAAGGTATCTGGGACCTGATAGGTATTCCCTAAATTAAGTTCACCCTCCCTTCCATCCCTCCAATGTGCTGTTAGAGCCTCCCAGCCTCTTTTCAGCAGCTAGTAATTGAGCACATACCAAGTGTGAGGCACTGCATCAAGGTGTAGAAATGTGACCCAGGACAGCTCAGAAACAGCCACCATGGATCTTGTGATCTTCTGAGGAAGGAACTCAGTAGATAAGCACCATCCACCATAATGACCCTGGCCATGGCAGTGGGCATTAGATGCTGTGGGGGAATAAGAAGTGTTTCTATTCCTTTCAATTATTCAGTAAATGCTCACTAAAATCCTCCAACATGCCAGGACGTCTACCAGGCACTTGATGTGCAGAGATGGATGACATCTGACCTATGCTCTTTGGGAGCTCATTGTCTAGTGAGCCAGATGGCTACGTACATGGATAGTTCCAGGGCTGGGATTAAGGTTGCTCTAGAGAATAGACACCAAGGAAGAAATATACCCTTTTAAGGGAGAATTGCTTAGGGAGTCCTCACTTGCTTCCACTCTAATCACTACCTTCACCATGATGGAGGTCTGTGTTCAACTCTTGATGCTACTAAGGTTACAGTGGTCAACTTCCACCCTGGTCTCCTTATTCGTTCAGTAGGGGATGAGGAGATCTCATAAAGGGGTTTAAGTCTACCCTAGTGTAGGGATTTTTATTTGTGTTAGCTCATTTAAGTTATACATAGGTAGGTAGAATTCATTTCATATGAAGAAGTAGAGTCCAAGGAGGTGAAGTGACCTACTCATGATCAGATCACCCTGCCAGGGTGCAGCAGAGCAGCTTTCAAATCTGGACCTCTTTGTGCCCCCCAAAGTCCATTTTTGTTATTGTTCCTGTTGTCCTTACACTTTGCCCTCCTGGTGGGACTAGTTGATACCTGAATTTCCCCCTGGGAAAGAAAGATCTGAGTCGGATGCTGTTTAGCTGTAGGGCTATGAGAAAACCATTTTTAAGCAGAAGGTGCCAGCGTCACCAGTTCCTGAGAAGACTGTTTTCCTGACCATATTCGGAGGAAGCCCCATTGCTCCGTATTTATCTAATTGATCCCAGGGCTGGGCAGTGGCGAGCCGATGCGAGGTATTTGCTGACTGTGTGCCATTCTATTTTTTGAGTTGGGATTCACAGAAAAGTAAAGCCACATTTTTTTGTAGTCAAGGGGGATGGGGCCAGGCATTTGAACAATGGATTGTCTCCTTGGCCACCAGACCAGGCACAGTCATATTTGGTTATGTGTGGGGCAGGAAATAATTATTTATTGGTACATTTATTTTCAGGGCTCTGGGTAACAAGCAATTGAATCCAAATATGGTCTGGAGAAAGCTTTAGTTCTATTATATACTGTCTTCTCTCCTGGCCCTGACTCTTTCAGCTTTTGCAATTGGCCTTTAAACCATTCAAACTATGTTTTCCCATGAGATTAACGCCGTTAAACATAGACACACGTGCACGCCTATATGTGTGTGTTTTTTTTTTTAGAGACGACACTAAAGGAAACTTCATGTGGATGGAGCACTGTACTGAGAATTGTTTCTCAGTGCTCTGAAATCAGAGCTGAGCTGAACACTGGCCTCATCAATTATTAGCTCTGACCTTTCCAAGTCCTGGTGTCCTCATGTGTAAAACAGGCATAAGAATTCCTACCCAACAGGGCTGTTGCAAGGGTAAAACTGAGATGATAAGCTTCAAAGCACCCTGGTGCACAGTACATGTCTGTCCTGGGCTGGATAACATCCCCCTCAAATTCCTGTCCTTCTCAGAACCTCAGACTGTGACCATTTTTGGAAATAGGCTAATGGCAGATGTAATTAGTTAATATAAGATGATCCTGGACTAAGATGGGCCCTTAACCAGATGTGACAATGTCCTTGTAAGATGAGAAGGCAGAAATGCATAGAGATGAGTGCCATATGAAGACAGAGGAGAGACAGGAAGGATGCACGTGCAAGCCCAGGAAGCCCAGGGATGGAAGGCCACTGAAACTAGGAGGAGGCAAGAAGGGGATTTCAGACTTCCCGCTGCCAAAGCTGTGCAGAACCAATCTCTGTTGTTTTAAACCAATCAGTTTGTGAAGACTTTGATATGGCAGCCCTAGGAAAGAAATATATGACCCGATAAACACTTTTATCAAAGGCCCAGTACAGAAGCTGGCACAGGGGCCCAGCATTTCTTATTTGCATACACTTGGTGTCTGGAGATACCTAGGCATCGGAGGAGACAAAGATTAGATTAAGACAGACTGCTTGACCTCAAATGGCCCAACTCAATAAACATGAGTTGACTTCACGCTTTTCCTATTTCTGTTCTCCATTTAGCCCTCTGAAAACAGCTCTGCAGAAAAATCTCCATCTACTTTGCATGCATTCCCATAATATAGTTTATTTTATACTGAAACTGTGTTTCAAATTCTACTTACATATATACTTACGTATATGGTTCTGTATAAAGTACCACGTCTCCTGTAAATAGACTCTGAAGTTTACAGAGGTGTTCTGAGGTGCCATGCTCTTCCAGTGGTGTGTTACCATCAAATATCGGAGTGGGCACATGGAATTTATGTAGGTATATATCATGCTTATAAAGGCCAATGCCATCTCTCCAGGCCCTTGTGAACACTTAAGGCTGACAGAGCCTAAATAAACTGGTTTATTTACTGCAGTAGTTACCTGTTTAAGACTAGCCGTTACATTAAGTAACACTGAGTGCCCAGACTAATAACTTTACAGCACTCCTGTTTGTTTTACTGAAGAATTTATTGCAGCAGTAATAACTGTCAGAGGGTGAGGCAGGCGGGAGAGCTGGAGCTACACAGAGGGTCTGTCATGTGATCAATTCCCTGACAGCTGTGTGGGGAACTCTTTTGTCACTGATTTGAGCACCCAAGTGAAGACTTTGGAATGAGAGAAGGGGAATTTGGGATCCAGCTTCTTGGAGAAAGATGAGTTCTTCTATCTGATGCATAAGGTTGTGAATGACAGGCTGATTCCAGTGGATTTGAGGCGTGCTTCATGCCAGCCAGAAAAGGGAAGCCCCAGCTGTCCAATCCTGGCTAAGTGGAGGGTGACCAGAGGAGTAAACCACATGCAACATGCACAGGCTTACACTCCTGATTTGGCTTTTAGTTTTTACTTTTTATTTATTTTTTTGAATCATAGCTGTGTACATTAGTTCAACCATGGGGTACAGTGTGGGGGCTTCACATGCAATCTGAGATATTTTATCAACCTGATTGACATACCGTTCATGATATTTTCTCGTTTACTATATGAAAACATTT
>CAUYON010080507.1:0-27533 GCA_963573935.1 Arctocebus calabarensis | reverse complement strand
ACAGAGCCTCAAGCTGTCACCCTGGATAGAGTGCTGTGGCATCACAGCTCACAGCAACCTCCAATTCCTGGGCTCAAGCGAGTCTCTTGCCTCCACCTCCCAAGTAGCTGGGACTACAGGTGCCCGCCACAACGCCCGGCCATTTTTTTTTTTTTTTTTTGGTTGCAGCTGTCATTGTTGTTTCGCGGGCCTGGGCTGGATTCAAACCCACCAGCTCAGGTGTACGTGGCTGGCACCTTAGCCCGTTGAGCCACAGGTGCCGAGCCCCCCACAGGTACCTTTCTCATTGGTCAGTTTGAATCAAGCGCGAGAAGCTGTTCTAGGTCCCACCCAACTACAGGATTTCATAGAAGTAGAAATTTCCAGGTGCCAGGAATTCCTAAGAGCTGAGTCACCATGGAGAGGACCCTGCAGGTGTATCCTTGGGGTCTCCTTGAGAAGAACTCTGTTCTCCTAGACCTCACCCTTCCCAGGTATTCTCTCTCAGTTGCTGTGAGCTATGAATCCATAGCACTCTACCAAGGGGAACATAGTGAGACTCTGCCCCTCCCCCCAAAAAAGTGGGCATACATACAAATATATATAGCTGGTTGCATCCTACACAGTGTGAGAGCTCAGAAGATGGAGATGGGAGGGGAGACAGGGGAGAGGAAGGTGAAAATGTGAGTGTCATAGGCCAAGCTGTCCCCTGGCTGGTGGAGCATGGCAACACTGAAAGTATGATGTGGCTCTGGGTTAACACCAGGTGCAGAACAGCTGTTCTCTTGAGGCTGTGGTATTTGCCAGGGATGAGAAGTTAGAGAATTTGAGGAGCATAGCAGGTAGTATAGTACCTGGAACAGAGAAATCTCGATTTACTGGGGATGTCATACAAAATACCATAGACTGAACAGCTTAGAAGACAAATTTATTTTCCCACAGTCCTGGGAAATAAGTCTGAGATTAATGTGCTGGCAGATTTGTTCCTGGTGAGGCCTCTTCCTGGCTTGCAGATGACCACCTTCAATCTATACCCTCACATGGGAGACAGAGATCTCTGCTTGTTTCCCTCCTTATTAAGCCATCAATCCTATTGAATTAGGACCACACCCTTATGACTTCATTTAATCTTAATTGTCTCTTTAAGCTTATCTCCAAATACAGTCACATTGGGGTTTAGGCCTTCAACAAATGCATTTGGGGTGTGGACAGAGCTAAGTCCACAAGAATAGTTTGTACTTAATAAGTAATGAGTGATAATTGGGGACTAAAGAAAATGAACACTTTGAGAGCTCACACATACCTGAAGTGCTTTCACAGTGTTACCTGCTTTTTTTTTTTTTGAGGCAGAGCCTCAAGCTGTCACCCTGGATACAGTGCCGTGGCATCACAGCTCACAGCAACCTCCAATTCCTGGGCTCAAGCGAGTCTCCCGCCTCCGCCTCCCAAGTAGCTGGGACTACAGGCGCTTGCCACAACGCCTGGCCATTTTTTGGTTGCAACCGTCATTGTTCTTTGGTGGGCCAGGCTGGATTCGAACCCGCCAGCTCAGGTGTACGTGGCAGGCACCTTAGCCCGTTGAGCCACAGGCGCCGAGCCGTTACCTGCTTTAATAGGCATAAGATTTGCTGTCCTGGGGTGTACTTTAATAGTGGGGGGCATTCTGAGGAGAAATTCAGTAGGAGATCATGGTCATCCTCCAACAATCACCCTGAAGAGGTCTGAACAAGTCACACAATGCCCTTGAGGGGCTTAGTGAATCCATTATCCTCAGATTGATCTAAACCCTTCTTTAACTGTGATGTAGCATATGATACTTCTGGAATAATGAGACCTATCATGAACACACACACACATCCAGGGAAGTTAAATAATAATTATTTGTGTTATGTGTTATTTCCATTGTCATTCTAGAGTCTGGAAAACAAGTCTCCTTTCTGTCCTACTTGCTCTGGTGAGAGGAAGAGTGATGCAATATAAAGCTCAAGATCTTGGGGGCTTGGCAGTTATGGTTCCAATCCAGGATTCAAGCACCTGTTGAGTGACCTTGGGCCTCAACTTTCTGAATCTCATTTTCTTTATAAAATAGAGCTAAGAAAAATACTGATATATACTGCAGTATATATGCAGTCCAAAATACTGCACAGGGGGGTGGCGCCTGTGGCTCAGCGAGTAGGGCACCGACCCCATATACCCAGGGCTGCGGGTTCAAACCCGGCCCTGGCCGAACTGCATCAAAAATTAGCCAGGCCCTGTGGCGGGCGCCTGTAGTCCCAGCTACTTGGGAGGCTGAGGCAAGAGAATCGCTTGAGCCCAAGAGCTGGAGGTTGCTGTGAGCTGTGACTCCACAGTGCTCCACTGAGTGCGATAGAGTGAGACTCTGTCTCCACAAAAAAAAAAAAAATAATAATGTCGTATAGAATGATCTAATGTCAGGGAGCAATCCAGGCACACTGAGTTAAGACAGCATGCTATCCGGAATGCATAGTGTGATTTTATTCCTACTTTTCTAATATACTTTATAAAAGTCGGGATAGATTTCCTAAGAAAAATATAAAACATATGCCCTAAGTTCTATCTCTGAATCTACACACTTTTGTGTTTTTCAAATGTTGTAACAAAAACATGTCCAGGTTGGCACCTATGGCTCAACAGAGTAGGGCACTGGCCCCATATGCCAGAGGTAGTGGGTTCAAATCCAGCCCCGGCCAAAATAAATAAATAAATAAACAAACTGCCAAACATGCCCAAAGTCTGCTCCGTAGAAGCTGCTACTCTTCCCCTTGCTCACTCCCTCCTCTCCTGCGGCTTCTCACCTGGCCACCTCTGGCTGCCTCACAGGGGGCTAAAGCTGGAAGACACCTACACCAATAAGGACCTGGACAAAGTGCTTCTAAAGGCCTCTCTGGACATGTTCAACAAGAAGACCAAGGCCTCCCTCTACCTGTCCACACGCAACGGGAACATGTACACCTCTTCCCTGTATGGGTGTCTGGCCTCACTTCTGGCCCGGTGAGTGCTGCATCTCGCCCCACCTCTGACGGGCCCCCTCCATGTCTGCAGGCTTAGCCACATTTGTTCCTTTCTCTTGTTCAGCCTTTTATTTATTTATTTATTTTTTATTTTAGATCAAGATGAGGATACAAACAACTAGGTTACCATGTTTGCATTGCTGGGTAGAGTCCCTCTTGAAGTTGTGTCCTGCACCCCAGAGGTGCGCCAGATGCCCTTACCTCGTGCCCCTTAGGAGGAGCGCGCCATTGCCCTCCCTCTCATCCCCCCAACCTGAACTGAATTGAGTTTGTATTTTATGTGACTATTACATTATCTACTGGCTTTGGACTCTTGCTTCTCCATTCTTATGATACTTTATTAAGAAGAATGTGTTTCAATTTCATCAGGTTAATACAACAGATGTAAAGTCCCCCCCCCCTTTTTTTTTAAGGCAGAGTCTCACCCTCAGTACATTGCCATGGTGTCACAGCTCACAGCAACCTAAAACTCTTGGGCTTAAGCTATTCTCTTGCCTCAGCCTCCCAAGTAGCTGGGACTACAGGCATCTGCCATAATGCCCATCTGTTTCTTTTTGGTGGTTGCAGCTGTCATTGTTGTTTTAGCAGGCCCAGGCCAGGTACGAGCCCACCAGACCCCGTGTATGTGGCTAGCGCCCTACCACTGAGCTACGGGCATTGAGCCAAATCCCCATCTTCTTTATAGCTGAATATTATTCCATGGTATACATATACCACAGTTTGTTGATCCATTCCTGTGTTGATGGGCATTTAAATTGTTTCCATACCTTGGTGATTGTAAAGTTAGCTGCGATAAACAATCTAGTGTAAATGTCCTTATTATAAAAGGATTTTTTTCTTCTGGGTAGATACCTAGTATTGGGATTGTGGAATCAAATGGTAGGTGTACTTTTAGCTCTTTGAGGAGTCTCCATACTTCTTTCCAAAGAGGCTGTATTAGATTGCATCCCACCAATAGTGTCAAAGTGTTCCCTTCTCTCCACATCTGCACCAGCATCTGCAGCTTTGGTATGGTTTAGACTTTTAAAAGAAAGGAATGGAGGGAGGAGAAAGGGAGGGAAGAAGGAAGTAAGAGGAAAGAAACTTATTTCAAAGGTGTATATGTACAGGCACATTTGCAATTTGTATTAAACAGTGATCTCCAAAGTGAAGTGTGTGGATATCAGGGGATGTGCAAGATCTATTTGGGTGCAGCAATAAAATAGTAGGATATCTATGCATATTTTTGTCTCATCTGCTTAAAAATCTCTGTTATTTGTAAAGCATGGTGGTTAAAAGAGTCTAGCTGCAGAGTCCACACTTGGGTTCAAATGTCTTCACCATCTATTAGCTTTGACCTCGGAAAAATTCTTACTCTCTGTGTGACTCAGATGTACAATAACAACATTTGCCTACTGTAGTGAGCATTACATGTCTAAAACAGTTAAAGTAGCAATGTTCAGCAGTTGAGCAATTGCTAGTTGTTAATTCCTTTCTTTTTTTTTTTTTTTTTTGAGACAGGGTCTCACTCTGTTAATAGGGCTAGAGAATGGTGACATCGTCAGAGCTCACTACAACCTCAAATTTCTGGGCTGAAGCAATCCTCCTGCCTCAGCCTCTCTAAGTGCTAGGATTACAGGCATGAGTCACCACACCCAGCACTAGTTGAAATTTCTCTGATTTTCTGTTTTGTGGGTTTTATACAGAAATGCTGCATATAACATAGGAAAAAATAGGGGTGAATTTGATTGAGAGGGGATGACCAAAATGTTAACACTGTTGAACAATTATCAGTAAACATGCAGCCTGGAGGGTGAATCCAGGAGTCTGAGCCCCATTTGGAAGCACCTGCAGAATTCACTAACTTCATCTTGTCTTTGTGAGTGGGGAGAAGTTCCATTTACATATAACTCTGTGGTGCTTCAGAGATCTCGAATTTTAGCTGCTCTTCTTTTGGGAGCTTTCCTCCTCCTGGGCCTGTCCCTAGGCCCTACCAAAAGTCACTCTTCATGTCGAGGACCTGAAGCTCATTTCTAGTTGCAGCAGGTGGGCAGGTGCTGGATTTGATATGCACAGTGTGAAGCCAGGGTGGCTGAGGCGGGAGTCTCTCCCTGCAGGCACTCTGCCCAGGACTTGGCGGGCACCAGGATCGGTGCCTTCTCCTACGGCTCTGGCTTAGCAGCAAGTCTGTTTTCATTTCGTGTGTCCCAGGATGCCTCTCCAGGTAAGTCTCAGCTTTCTCTCAGACACTCCTGATGAGACTCATCTGATAAGAGAAATCCAGTTGTGATTAAGAGCAAACAAAATCACTGAAGGGATTTAAGCAGTGGAGTAAGTTTGTCTAGTTTATTTATTTAAAGCACTCCATTGACTACTACTTAGTGATTAGATTGAAGAGGAACAAATGGTGATGGGGGAAACCAGTTAGCTTGTTCCAGTGAGTAGCCCAGGGAAGAGGTGATTTGTTTGTAATTGGTAAAGAGAAGTTGATGCATTTGAGCCATCCAGTAGGTATATACTGATTATTTTGTGACTGAAGTGATCAAGGGCACATATCTGATTACCATGTGGGCTATCCCTTGACTAAGTAAGTGGGTCTGCCTACATGTTTTGCCGATACATGTATATCGGCTTATCACTTCGTGGTATGCTCAGCCACACTCAGAGCACTTTCCCCCAGGACGCAGGTTCCCCTAGAACCTGGCTCTCCCTGGGACTCCTGGCTTGGCAGTCGTGATAATGACAAGGAAGAAAGTGTAACAGTCTCTCTCTTCCTTCCCAGGCTCCCCCCTGGAGAAGCTGGTGTCCAGTACATCAGACCTGCCCAAACGCCTGGACTCCCGAAAGCGAATGTCACCTGAGGAATTCACAGAAGTAATGAACCAAAGAGAACACTTCTACCACAAGGGTAAGACAAAGGGCAGGAAGAGAGGAAGAGAAGGTATTATGTTCGGATCCAAGCCATGATGCTGGTGATGTAATCCTGTGGCAGCCAGAGCGCAGTAGAACCTCTGTAAGTTGACCACCCACGGGCCTGTAACGCACTGGTCAGCATGAAGAGCTTCCATTGAGGACTTGTGCATGTCCAGTCTATGAAGATGAGGGCAACGTAAGGCGATGGTCAATGCAGGGAGGTGGTCAGCTGTGGGGACGCAGTGCAGTGCAGGCCACAGTGTCGTCTTTGACAATGCCATCTGTGAGTGGTTGGAAAAGTCCAGACGTTAGACGCAGACAGACAAATTTAAACCTGAGCTGTGCCACTTACCAGCTGTTAGTCTTTGGGAAAATTGTTTAACTTTTTTCAATTGCTTTATTTCTAAAACCATACAAACTTTGCAGGATTTCCAAACAGATTACATGAATTATTGTATATTAATAAGTTACCAGCGCATATTATTGTCTCCACCCAGTGCCCCGTCCTCTTTTGTTACCTACCAAAAGCAACAAATGAAAGAGGAACAAAAGCCAAAAGTAGCCCTGGAGAGCCAGATGGTGATTTTAAAAGCATGGTGATTGTATCTTAAGAAAAACTTTGGGCTTGAGAAGTCTGGGTTTAGAGTATGGTCTGAAAAGGAGGCAGAGCGTGAGGAATGAGGAATATTCCAGAAAACCTAGACCTAGTGGTCATTGATTTCATCCAGATCAGGAGACATGTCATAGCAAAAAAAAAAACAAGACAGAAAATAAAAGCAGGACCTCTGAGATGCACATCAATGGACAAAGCCCTGAAGTAGAGCGAGGAAGTCCCTGGGAGGAAACAGGAGGCTCTGAGGTCATTCACAACCCAGGTAGTGCCGGGGAAGGATATGATGGGGATTTCAGTGGAGGAAGGCTGTGTTCACCGTAGGAGAACATCACACCCTTATAATAACATTCTAAGAGCCAGGCCTTCAGAACTACGTCTGGCACGGCTGCTCCCCTGGCTCTTCTGCTGGTCCAGCGTTCTCCTCCTGGTATATTCAAGGTGAAGTTGTGGCCCCTTGCAACACAGCCAGGAGAGCCTCACAGTGAAGCTGTACACGTCCCTGTGCTGTTTTCTCTTCCTCAAACTCATGAACCTCTTTGTGAGTTTTGCCTGGTCTCCTCACTCCGCAGTGAATTTCTCACCACCTGGTGACACCAACAGCCTTTTCCCAGGGACTTGGTACCTGGAGCGAGTGGACGAGCTGCATCGCCGGAAGTATGCCCGGCGTTCCGTCTGAGCAGGGTGAGTGAGGGTTTGAGGGTTGGTGACCCACAGCCCTAGTGCCTTCCTCCAGTTCTGACATGGTAACCAGGCCGGGGATGGTCTATAGCTTCAAATGATCAGAGGTGAGGAATTTGCACGAATGGAAACCCCTGGGGCTTTTTGCCTTAGAAAGGCAGAAGCTGGGTAAGGGGCATGTTCTGAAAATCTGGCGTGTGGAAAACGGGAGTCTGGTTTGTTTTACTGATCTGCTCAAGATAGCAAGCTCTCCTAGAAGCTCCATGAAAGCAAAATTAGCACTCAGAAGAGGGAGCAGGCTGTGAGCCTAAAGCTGTGAAACTCTTTACTCCCATGGGCTGAGATCCGCGGCAAAGATGAACAGCCTCAGAAAAGGCACACACCAGTGTGCTGGGGACAGATGCACAAGGAGAAGTGGGGCTGAAGGTTCTGGTACAGCCACACGCCCCGGCTGGAGGGAGCCTTTGGCCAGGGGTCTGCACAGCAGTTTTCCTGTCCAGTGATTCCTGTGGGGGAGAAGCAAGGAGGTTCCGAATGTTAGTGGGGGCAGGTGTAAAGAGAGGAGCAGTGGATGGAAGAGGGGAGGGGTGAGGGAAATGGAGAGTTCTTCACGGTACTTTCAAAAGGAACAGCAAGGATTCAGGAATCCACCCAGAAAGCTACCTTCAGCTTAGCTACCAAATAGCTAAGATACACAGAAAGAAGAGGGGAGGGATTTCTTTCACCACCATTGATTCAACAGTGTAAATCTCAGTGAATACAGTTCCCCAGCCCAAGGTTTGAACGCTTTCCCCCTCCTATGCAGATGAAGGGGGAAGAAGGAAAAGGTGTGCCAAGGCAGGGGCAGGGGCCAGGAAAGGAGGGAAGCGATCAGGGGACAGAGGCCACAGAGAAAGCCCCGGGGAGGAAGCAGAACAGGTGCCACCGGGCGGGCGCTTTGCTCCTTCCTAATCGTGGGCATTCTCAGGGGCCAGGCTGCCAGGGGCTGTGGCCGAAGATCAGGGGCGAGGCTGCAGGATGCAGGGGAAGGTGGGCCCAGGGAGCCGCCCACAGGACTTTGTGCTGCCAGGCAGTCTGCAGTCTGTGCGTGTGTTTGTTTGTTTGTTTGTTTGAAATATGGGTCTTCAGGGCAGGTCAGTGGCAAAAAGGAGGCATTAAATACATTTACTTAGTGTAGTCATCAGAAAGGGGGGAGAGGGAGGGAGGAGAGAGAAATGTGGGTTTTCAGGGAAATTTCCAAATCAGCCTTCCTCGCTCTCACTGCAAACACCTCTCAGTCTCAAGCAGCACTGTAGTTAAGGAGCAAAGCTAGTGCTCTTTTGAGCTTGTCTCTGCTGACTGTTCCCATAAGCTACGAGCCTGCCACAGTGAGGTGTTAGCAGAAAGGCAGGGCTAATGTCAGTGGGGACATGGGGAGCTCTGTGGTGCTGCCCAGTCCGCCCTCCCCCCACAAGCAGATGCCAGCTGTGGACCCTGGGACCCCAGCCTTGTCCCCTCTAGCCTGGGTCACAGGTCCCTCAGGCATCCAGATTTGGTAGGCCATGGAAGCGCCCGGGGCCGGCTGCAGCTAGGGATTCCCTCTGCACAGCCCAGGGCCCAGAATGAGCAGCGTCTTCTTCTGTTTCTTTACGTTCTACAGATCTGTGGAATGGCTCCTGTGGGAAGCCAGGAGCCACCCCCTGCTGGCAGAGCTTTTGCCCGTGAATCACATTTTTAAAATCCCGCTTTAAAGCTGGTAAATAAATCTGAATCAACCTCATCATGTGAGCGTGAGCGCTGTGGAGTGAGGTGCCACCCCTGTGGGCCCGTCCTCCCTCCCCTCTGCAGCCGCTGCCTCCAGAAATGTGCACATCAGCTGTGTCTTTCAAGAGCCGGAAAAACTTTCCTATCTTTTGTTACAGCTTTATTATTATTATTATTATTAAACTTTTGCACTACTATATCTGTGTTTTTTTCTTAAGGTTTCCTGTGAATTTCTCAATTTTGTATTCTGTTCTAAATGGCAAACAAGAAGAAAGGAGGAAGGGACTGTTGTGTTTCCTGGAACACAGAACATAAGAAGCGTGCCAGCCCACACACACGTACTGAGTCCTCACCTCACATGGCCCCTCCCCCCTTCCAGTTCCACTCTGTTCTGCCACCTGCCCAGTGCTATGACAGATGCAGGCAAGCTGAGATGCCCGAACCTAGCTGCCAGCTTGCTTCCCTAAAGACACCTGCAGACAGCCAGCAGAGGAGGCCCGCAGGAGCTAAGGAAAAGGACTCCCTGGTCGTGTCTTGCCAGTGTTATTTGGACGAATAAACACAGGTCAGAGGTTAACAGGTTAGCTTTTGCTTCCTCCAGCCCCCCCCACCATTGACTTATTATTGATTTTGAAATTTCAGATTACCGTGAGTGTATAGATGGTTAGGTTACATCGTTTGCGTTTATTAGGTCGAGTCCAAGTTGTAGTTGCCCTCCCCACCCAGGAGGTGTGCCGTGTACCCTTACCTGGTGCCTGTTAGGCGACAGCACACCAATCCCCTCCCGCCTCCCTCGGCTCCCCCATTCCCACTTGAATTGACTTGTGTTTTTCTCTTGTGTGGTTGTGTATTTGTTCACCTACTGGTTTCATATAAGTATTAGTACATTGGATACATGCTTTTCCATTCTTGTGATACTTTACTAAGGAGAATGTTCTCCACTTCCATTCGGGCTAATATAAAAGATGTAAAGTCTCCATCATTCTTAGGGCTGAATAGCATTCCATGGGATACACATGCCACAGTTCATTAATCCCTTCATATGTAGATAGGCACTCAGGTTGATTCCGTATCTTGGCGACTGTGAATTAGCTGTGATAAACATTCTGGTGTAAATGTCCTTATGATTAAATAATTTTTTTCTCCCCCCCAACCCCCACAATGAAATATTCAGTAGGAAACTGTTCCATTAGAGGATCTTTCCCCCCTTGGGTTAGCGTACTGCTTTTCCAGGGTCCTCTAAACAAATGGCAATGGTTCAGGAACGTAGGGATTGAGTTGAGGAGGGGCGGGGGAGGAGAGGAAAAGACGTCAGGTCATTGTTCATTTCCTTTTAGAAAGTTTCCTTAGCCACCCCACCCCCACCACCATGAGAAAAGGCACTTGGGAAGAAAGAGAATGATTTCCTTGGCAGGGAACAGAGCTTTCGGGGAGTAGTGAGGGCCGTGGGGATACACATGGGAATGAGATTCCCGGGGCTGTCCCCTTCACTACTTTGCTGAAGGCTCTTCATGTCACAACAGCTGTCAGCAAACCTGAGATAAGCCCTGATTAGCAAACAGCTAATCCGGCATCAGCTGACTGCCCTCCCCGCCCCTGGCACCTGCCCTAGCACACCAACACGGCATAGCAGCCTCCCTTGGCTGCCCTCTGCTGCCTGCACCTCGTCTGCAGCTGCCTAGGCCCTCACTTGGCATCCTTGGCTAATCACACAACCCTGCTCAGACACGCTGACCATTCACACACAAATGCTAATCACACACCGCTGCTCAGTCACGCTGACCATTCATACAACATGCTAATCACACAACCCTGCCCAGACACGCTGACCATTCACACAACATGCTAATCACACAACCCTGCTCAGACATGCTGACCATTCACACAACATGCTAATCACACAACACTGGTCAGACATCCTGACCATTCACACACACATGCTAATTACACAACCCTGCTCAGACACGCTGACCATTCACACAACATGCTAATCACACAACCCTGCTCAGACATGCTGACCATTCACACACACATGCTAATCACACAACCCTGCTCAGACACACTGACCATTCACACACACATGCTAATCACACAATCCTGATCAGACACGCTGACCATTCGCACACACACATGCTAATCACACAACCCTGCTCAGACACGCTGACCATTCGCACAACATGCTAATCACACAACCCTGCTCAGACACGCTGACCATTTGCACAACATGCTAATCACACAACCCTGATTAGACAGGCTGATCTCACTCACACATGCTAATCACACAACCCTGAACAGACATGCTGACCATTCACACACACATGCTAATCACACAATCATGATCAGACACGCTGACCATTTGCACAACATGCTAATCACACAACCCTGATTAGACAGGCTGATCTCACTCACACATGCTAATCACACAACCCTGCTCAGACACACTGACCATTCACACACACATGCTAATCACACAACCCTGCTCAGACACGCTGACCATTCGCACAACATGCTAATCACACAACCCTGCTCAGACACACTGATCATTCACACACACATGCTAATCACACAACCCTGATCAGACAGGCTGATCTCACTCACACACACACACCTCACGCACATGCCTGTTTCTCAGCAGCAAGGCTCTAGGAGTCACCATTCTGAGGCATCTTCCATGTGAGGCCCCGGCATAGCCCTGCCTCCATCGCTGAGCTTGCAGACGGCGTTCTGCTCCCAGCCACCATGCACGAGTGTGACATTCCACTCTGGACTCAGGTGGTGCGAGCCACACAGTAACACACACACACGGAGTTAATGGCACGCTCCTGGCAGCACCAGCAGGATTTTTAAAGATTTTGCTCTGTATATTTAAGGTATCCAGCATGATGTTACAAGCTACGTATATGTACATAGCCTTGACTCATGTAATGATCCATTTCCCTGTCCCCACACCTGGGGCAAAAGCAGCGACAATCTACTAATTTAGCAAAACTCCTCAACATAGTATCATTAACTACAGACCTCACGTGGTACATTAGACCTTTCTGCTTATTCCTCCTGCATCATTTGCTGCTGTTCATCCTTTGACCTATATTCCCTCCATTTCCTCCCAGGCCTTTCTAACCCTGACAATCAGTTTTATCTATATCTTTATGTGTTTGACTTTCCTTTGGTTTGAATCCCAGGTATAAGTGAGGGTCATGTGATTTTTTTTCTTTCTGCATCTGGCTCATTCCACTTAGTCCTCAGAGAAATGCAAATCAAAACCACTATAATCCATCGCTTACACCTGGGAAGGTGGCTGGTATCAAAAAGACAAAAGATAACACGTGTTGGTGAGGATGTGGAGAAAAGGGAACACTTTTACGTCATTAGTGAGAAGGTAGATGAGTGCAGCCATCACGAACCAGCATGGAGGCTCCTACAGAAACCAGCTTAATTTTTTTTTTTTTTTTTTTGAGACAGAGTCTCACTATGATGCTCCCAGTAGACATACAGAAACCTCAAACTCTTGGGTTTAAGCAATTCTCTTGCTTCAGCCTCCCAAGTAGCTGGGACTATAGGTGCCCATCACAATGCCCGGCTATTTGTTTTGTTATTGCAGTTGTCATTGTTGTTTAGCTGGCCCGGGCTGGGTTCGAACCCACCAGCCTTGGTGTATGTGGCTGGTGCTATAACCACTGTGCTATGGGCACCGAGCCAAAACCAGCTTAACTTTTAAATTAATATTGTCTTTGAAATCCTGACCCCTGTAAGTTTTGTCCCTCCCACCCAGAGACTCCTATGGGACAGGGGTCAGGTTTGAAATCTTTCTTAAAGGAAAGCACCCAGCCCAGTGCTTAGCACATAATGTTGTGTGTGTTGGTGGATTTTTTACTTATTAATATGGATGCCTATTCACAGATGGAAGAGATCTGAAATATACTGAGCTTTGTTCCTATAAAAATGCCCCTGAGCAATCTCAGAGACAGGAAGAGGTCATCTTCAAGGTCTTATGAGCAGCCAAGGGAAGGTGAAGCAGTGAAACTGTCCCCATGCCTCGCATGTGACCCATGTCTAGAATAGTGTGAGATGCTCGAGTAATCTGCATTTCTAGAATTGTTCTGACTGTCCTAGTGCACAGAATGTGCTTTGCATAGGGAATTTTTGAGGAAGGAGGCTGAAGGGATGAACATTGAACTCAACTTTTAACTGAGTTTCTTTCTTTCTTTTTTTTTTTTTTAATCACCCTTGGTAGAGTGCCCTGGCATCATACAGCTCATAGCAACCTCCAACTCCTGGGCTCAGGCAATTCTCTTGCTTCAGCCTCCCAAGTAGCTGGGACTATAGGTGCCCATCACAATGCCCGGCTATTTGTTCTGTTGCAATTTGGCCGGGGCTGGGCCTGAACCCGCCACCTTCGGTATATGGGGCCAGCACCCCACCTACTGAGCCATAGGCACCGCCTTAACTGAGTTTTTAACTCCACTCTCAGCCTGCCTGTTTTTCTAGCTCAGTTGGATCAAGTGACCCCCCCACCCCCCAGCAGATGTCCCCCAGCATGAGGCACAGGTGTTTTTCCCACAGGAGGGAAGGTGTTGTCTGACGGTTGGCTGAACACACCCCAGTGAGGGCACGGGCAGTGAGAGGAGAGGTCTTTGGGTCACGGAGTTGGTTGTATATAAAGGATTGAGACCTGCTCACTGCTCTCAGAAAGGTGCAGGTATGAAGAAAGCAATGTTCACCATGTGCCCCGGGCACTTCCTGTAAATCAATGCTCAATCCCGTGAGAAGCATCTTATGCCTTTACAGATGAGGAATCAAAGGCGCAGGAGAATTAAACACTGTGTTCCAGGTCACGGAGCTGCTCCAAGTGGATTCCAGTGTGCACACCCAGGACCAAGGGCTGCTGCAGCAGGGCTATGACACCACACACAGAGAGACATAGGGACACACAGATATACAGAGAGACAGACACACACACACATAGAGAGACAGACACAGAGACACAGACACACAGAGACACACCGAGAGACAGACACAGAAATAGACACACAGAGAGACAGAGACACAGACAGAGAGACACAGACACACACAGACACAGAGAGACACAGAGACACACACAGAGACAGAGACACAGACACACAGAGAGACAGAGACACAGAGACACACAGAGAGACAAAGACACACGCACAGACACACAGAGACACAGAGACAGAGACACAGAGAGACACACAGAGAGACAGACACATAGACACACAGAGACACACAGAGAGACAGACACATAAAGACACACACACAGATAGACACACAGACACACAGAGACACAGAGAGACAGAGAGACACAGACACAGAGACAGAGACACAGAGAGACATAGACACATAGACACACAGAGACACACAGAGAGACAGACACGGACAGAGACACACAGACACACAGAGAGACAGACACACAAAGACACACACACAGAGAGACAGAGACACAGAGAGACAAACACACAGGTGAACACACACACACACAGACACATCCCTGGGCTCCCTGCAGAGGCTGCCACCCCTTTCCTTCGGAGTTCACATACTCAGCTCCACTGAGGCACCAAGGAGGCCGCAGCAGTGGGCCTTCCCCCACCAGTGCCAAGCAGGTGCCCCGAGCCAGGCTTTCTTAGGCAGGACAGGAGCCCCAGAAACAAATGCTGCATGACACATGGTAAGAAAGGAATGCACTATCCTCAATTAAAAAAAAAAGTGAACCTTTCGGTGAAGAGTGCCTTTCTGCCATATTTTCCAAGAAAGTCATCTTTTGGGGGGTGCCAGCAGACAGGATCCTCTGTCACCCAGGTTAGAATGCACTGGCCTCATCATAGCTCACTAGAACCTCAAACTCTTGGGCTCAAGTGATCCTCCTGCCTCAGCCTCCTGAGTAGCTGAGACTACAGGTACGTACTACCACTTCTAGCTCACTGTTCTGTCTTTACTAGAGATGGGGTCTTGCTCTTGCTGAGGCCAGTCTCAAACTCCTGGCCTCAAGTGATCCCCCACCTTGGCATCTCAAAGTGCTAGGATTACAGCCAGGAGCCATGGTACCCAGCCAAGAATGTTATCTTAAAAAAAAAGTAACAATCTGTCCGCCTCACACTGAACTCACTTGGTGGACCTGTCACGTACTCTCATGGTCACGTACTCCCAGCTGCACATATTTTCTTCCCCTTATGAAATCCTTCCAAATATCTCCAAGACACCAGCATCCTCAGCTCAAATTACTTCTTCCTCTGGACTCAAGAGGTCTCCTGTATACCTCTGTGGTCATAGTGCTCACTGCTTCCAGTGACCTCTGTACGCTCTGTCCCTTCCAATCAGAGACTCCTATGAGACAGGGGTCAGGTTTGAACTCTTTCTTAAAAGAAAGCACCCAACCCAGTGCTTAGCATGTAATACTGTGCGTGTTGGTGGAATTTTTACTTATTAATATGCATGCCTATCCACAGACGGAAGAGATCTTAAATACTGGAGAATTCTGAAATATACTGCGCTTTGTTCCTATAAAAATGCCTCTGAGCAACCTCAGAGACAGGGGCAGGTCATCTTCCAGGGAATCGCACCTGTGCCTTGCTCAGCCCAGTCTCCCCACACATCCTCTTGCACCCGGCTGTCCGTGGATGCCCCCTGGTGGCGCTTCTGGATAATGACTACACAGAGGCGCGGGAGCAGGTGAGAGGCTCTTTACTAGAAGTTGCAGCAGCACCAGAGGAACACGCATCTCCTCTCCCTGTGGACCAGTGGGGAGCTTTCTTCAGAGAAACCAGAGGTGTGGCTTGAACCCAAGTTAGAAGTGGAACTGGAAGGCCTCGATCACATGCTGCTTCCACGCCTGCAGGCTGGGCAGCAAGGACGAGATGCCCATGACGTGCCAGGCCTCCCCATCCGAAGCCACCGAGGTCTGGTAGGTCAGCAGCTGCACGCCCGCCTCTGCCAGGAGGCCTGGAAGTGGGAGAAAGCCTGCTTGGCACAGGGCACGGGGGTGGATGGGGAGAGGAGGAGCAAGGGGCTTGGAGCAGGGTCCCAGGCCTTGGGCCTCTGGGATCAGACTTTGGTTTTTTCTCACCCTGTCACCCTGGGCATAGTGCCATGGTGTCATCATAGCTCACAGCATCCTAAACTCCTGGGCTCAAGCAATCCTCTTGCCTCAGCCTCCCAAGTAGCTGGGACTACTGGCGCACCACAATGCCTGGCTAGTTTTTCTATTTTTAGTAGAGACAAGATCTCGCTCTTGCTCAGGCTGGACTTGAACTCCTGAGCTCAGGCCACCCACCCACCTCAGCCTCCCAGAGTGCTGGGATTACAGGAGTGAGCCACCGTGCTTGACCTCTGTGATCAAATTTGTAATGGGAGGGAAGACATTCTAGAATCACAGGCCTGAGACAGAAGGAGCAACACACACCTTCCCCGCTCCTGTCAATAATCCAGAGGCTCTTTAACACCTTGACCTCAGGCACAGCAGGGAAGGGACAATCTAGGCACCAAGTGCCAGAGCTCTTGTCTTGCTGACTGCCATCGTTATCCAGGCCAAAGGCAAGGGAGGGGAGCAGGGAAGTTACTCTGGGTGTCCAGCAAAGATGGTGAAGTTAGGCCCTTTGAGGTTTGGGGACACTACACACCCTCTGCCAGACCTGGATGTGCTCCAAAACTCCCAGCAGCCCACGACCCAGAGGCCTGGGGCAGGCCTAACATACCCACAACCACTGGAGGAGTTGCCTTCACAGGCCTTACTGTAGCCGCTAGGGCCTGCAGGCAGGAGAAGGAACTGCACCCAACCGCCCTGAGCTCCTGACACGGGGCTGGTCCAAACGGTGCGTGTAATGCAGCAAGCTGGGGACCCACAGCCACACCAGCTCCCACACCTGCCACACTGCTCTGTGACCTTGGATAAAGCACTTGCCTTCTCTGAACTCAGCATTCAACACCTGAATGTTCTGGAAACTGTCATGACACATCCTTGGTATAGCACAGATCTAGAGATGCCCTGAGGCATGAAGAGGGGCTGAAGAAGGCAGAAGGTAGACAGGCCCCCACCCCAGGGCAGACCCCTCCCTTGGCCACAGGCGCTCCTCACCCATCACCGTAGGCAGCACTGTGGGGTTGGAAGGCGGGGCTCGGAACACCAGCAGGGGCAGGCCCCTGCACAGAGGCACTTCTGGCTGGAAGACAGCTCCATTGAGCATCTGCAGCACAGGCGTGGTGCCCTGCACCGAGCCCACCGCCAGGTAGGGGGCACCTGCCAGGGCCACGGTCAGGGTCTGGCATTCCCCTGGAGCGGCAGGGCTGTGGGAGGTGGAGACCTGCAGGGAGAAGCAAGGTGACGGTTAGTCCTCCCAGCTGCACCACACGCACGCCCTCTCTCAGCCTGATCCCTGGTACGCTGGGCTCCAGCCTGGAGCATGTGTCCAGCAATTCAGGGCCTGAAGGGAAAGGCCAATGGGCCAATCCCTGTGTCCCTGAGTATCAGCCTCCTGGGACAGCCAGTGACTCCCTAAGGGGAAGGCACAGTGAGACCTGCCAAGCACAAGTAAAAGCAGCAGGGAGGCAGCTGCTGGCTGGCGTCCACCCGGCCCTCCGGCTCCTACACACTGCTCCCTGCACACAATCAGAGGCCTGCCTGGGCTTGCTCCCTCCAGCTCCCACTGGCTGAGAACAGACTTGGAACTTAACAGGGATCCAGAGGGGGTGCCAAAGGGGAGCTGTGGGAGGCAGCAGAGGAGTGTGGGCTGCTCCCAGGGTCTGCACGCTACCCGAGAAGCCACATGCTGTGGCCTGAGGAGCATGGAACACAGACGCAGGTTGTAACAGTCGCAGCCTAGCTGGTCAACTTCCTCAGCTGCGGAGTGGGGGCCACCACCTCGGTTGCCGGTATTCATAGAGCACTCACACCCAAAGCACTTTCGTGAGTTCTAGTTCACTCAGCAGCACTCACGGACAAGCAGTGTCTCCATTTTGCAGAGGAGAGACTGAAGCTGCCTCTCCCGGGTGGCAGGGCCGAGGGCAGGACTTACACCCAGGACTCCACTCCAGGAGCAGGGCGTTGGAGGGTTCTGGACAAGTGGGAGAAGACCAATGCCTGCAGGCGGGGCGGGGACATACCTTGAGGCCGGCCTCTTTCACCAGCAGATTGGCATTCACCAAGTTCACATCCACCTGTGTGGAAGCCCCTTTCAGGAGGCCAACAATGACGGCAGGGCTTAGGCAGCTCCCAGCATTGCCCAGGGACGCTCCTGGAGACAAACAGAAGCTACACTGTTTGCTGAGCACCACAGGAAGGGACAGGGGCCACTGGCACCCAGCTCCGGGCTACGGGCTCCTCTCTGCTGGGGGTACCCCCACCGCAGCCTGGCCCTGGCTGTCCTACTTAATCTCAGGGGGCTCAGACGAGACAAAATCCTTGCCCAAGCCAGGAAACCCTAGTTACTTAGCCGCCCTGAGAAGCTTCTCTCCTAACCTCAGCGCATCTCCACTCCCTGCTCCACCCTGCCCTGGCCTTAGCTACCCTGGTCAGCTTGTCATTCTCCCAGGGGACACTGGGAAATTCCCTACTCCCACCCCTACCTGGAGCTCAGACCCTTGCCAGCCTCAGGAAACGATACCAGAAAGGAGCATCCGCTGCCCACTTGCTGGCCTTGTTTCCTCCGGGGCCAATGGGGGCCACAGGCTCTGCCCCTCCCCCCCGGCACTGCCAACGCTGGTCCCCTCACCTGCAGTCTCTTCCCAGTGTGAAATGCCCCGTGGTCAGTGGGGAGGGGGATAAGCCCCACCAGGGAGGGTTAAGGGAACCGGAGCCCTCCTTGGTCACTCGACCACACCACATAGTGCTGGCTCCACGACAGAGGCAGCCGGAGCCTGCTCGGCGCCCGGAGGGGTGGGCCACGGGGCACTGCCGTCATCCCCACTCCTCGTCCGAGCACACCCAGAGGACGGCCAGACTGCCCGAGAGCCCACCTGCGTGTGTCACAGAGCACAGGTTGTCCCCACCACCTCAGCTGGCTTGTGCACCCCTTAACGCTCACTTGCCAAGGTTCCGGGAAGGGAAAGTCACGCGGCAGGTTAGGGAGAGGGTCAAAACCAGAGGTGCACATCCTGCTCAACTGGGACTCCCTCCACAAATCCTACCACCCTTTGCACACAACTCTTCTCCCTTGTAGAGTCTCTATTGCACCCCAAACATGCACATCTTTAAGTACTGCATAAACAAACAATTGATGAAAATAAAATACACCCTCCTGGTGACTTTTTGTCTCTCCCCCTTTACCCACCCTCGGTAGCGGCGTACATTCAGACCAAGGTCCAAGTCATGTCCGAGGCTCCCACTAGCCCTGTGACTGGCAGCAGACACCCAGCAGGGGCAGAGCCCTCACCCTTCTCTCTCCCTCCCTCTGCAGTGTCCTCGGCTCACCCTGTGTCACCACCTGGATGGTCCCTCTGGGAGATCCGGCCCAGGCTCGCATCAGTGTCCCCAGAGCTTCTGCCAGACCGATCCAGGGCTTGGTGTGTGGAGAGAAGGCACTGGTGAGGGCCTGGGCATTTACCTGCAGACAGAGAGGAGCAGGGCTGAGGTCGGAAAAGGGAGTCAGTGCGGCTCCCACGGCAAGGGTGTGCAGCAAGACTCAGCCTCACACGGAGCAAAGGCACAGGGCCACCCAAATTTTGGGTTCCTCCTAGGTGACCATGGTCATCTGTCCCCAAGAAGAAGACAACATTTTCCTACAGATGAGAGCAGTGGAGCCAGAAATGGACACACAGGGCAAAGACCCCGCCTACTGCCCCCTTCTATGAACTGTGCCGACCCTAGCCCCCTGCAAAAGCCTTATTTTTGCTGTGCTGGGGAGGCTTTGACAGCACAATAAATGTGGGTTTTGAGATAAAAACTATGAGGAGTCACAGACAATGAGCACGTAGAGTGATGCGTTGGCTTTCTGGGATGGCATTCCTAATTTGTCTCCATTTATACTATTTTTTAAGTGAGTGTTCACTTTGTCACTAAACTCTATGAACAACTGTCACAAAGCCAGGCCCATGGTGGCTCACGCCTGTAATCCTAGCACTCTGGGAGGTTGAGGCAGGTGGTTCCCTTGAGCTCAGGAGTTCAAGGAAAGCCTGATCAAGAGTAAGATCCCGTCTCTACCAAAAATAGAAAAATTAGCGGGGCATTGTGGTGGGCGCCTGTGTTCCAGCTACTCAGGAGGCTGAGGCAGGAAGATCACTTAAGCCTAAGAGTTTGAGGTTGCTGTGAGCTGTGATGCCACAGCACTCTAGCCTGGGTGACAGAGTGAAACTCTGTCTCAAAAAAAAGAAACCAACCCCCCCAAACAAAATATAACTATCATGAAGTTTTGATGATCATATCACACTTTAAACATCAATCCATGTGAAGTCCACTGTCAGCCCTGCTACAAAGCTGTGGCGGGCAGACGCCCATATACAGGTGGCCATAAAGTTTGTGTGCGATTTATTTAAATTTATTTAAATTGCACACAAACTTTATGGCCACCCTGTATATTCTCCTCAAGTTGTAAATCTAGGGTCTGGTTGCCTGGGTGTGATAACAGGGGCCTGATAACAGAGCCAGGCTGTTCTGTGCCCAAATTTCTGTTCAAAATGGCCTTATAAAATCAGCACATTATACCCCATAAATGCATTAATGTACACTGTTATGATTTAATAAAAAAAAAGTTAAGAGGAAAAAAAGAAAAACAAAACAAAATGGCCTGGCTGGCTTGGCACCATAGCTGAGCAGCTAGGGCGCCAGCCACATGCACCAGGGCTGGTGGGTTCAAACCCGGCCCAGGCCTGCCAAACAACAATGACAACTACAACAAAAAAATAGCCGGGCATTGTGGTGGGTGCCTATAGTCCCAGCTACTTGGGAGGCTGAGGCAAAAGAATCACTGAAGCCCGAGTTTGAGGTTGCTGTCAGCTATGATGCCACGGTACTCTACCCAGGGAAACAGCTTGAGACTCTGTCTAAAAAAAAAAAAAAAAAAAAAAAATGACTTGACTCTCAATGAAGTATTTGGTCACTTTTATTGAGGCAACTTGTAAAGACAACTGTCTAAGAAGAGAAACTCGGGGCTTGATGCAAGTCACAGGCAGTGACAAGGTATAATTAAAAGAAAACAGAAATGCTTGTCCATCTGTTTCATAAATATTCTCACTGGAAGAATCATGGCGTTGGAAATGGGGCTGAAGCAGGACTTCCCACACTGAGCCCCTGCCGGGTGGGAGGTGGTGGGCGTGAGGACTTCCTGCTGCAGGGCCACTTCATCTGCTCCATGGGGACAGAGAGAAAGCAGCGAGCTGGGAAGTGGAACCAGAGAAAGACCAGCTGGGACTTCCTGGCCAGCCAGCTGGGCTGAGTCCCCCCCACAGGCAGAGGAGAGGCGAGCCACTGAGAGCCCCAAGGCAGGCTGCCTACCTCGCTTCTCTGGCCTCACTGTGGGGTCCGCGGAGCCCAGCCCTGGGTACTGCTCATCCCAGGCCTGCCCAGTCAAGGCAAGTTCCCGGTGTTCTCTAGAAAACACGCACAACTCCGGGGAGGATTCAGGTGCTTTGGGACACTAACTTGATCCTCGTATCATCCCTAATATTTTTCTTTATCTAAAGTTAGAGAATAGAATTGAGGCTGGGTATGATGGCCCAGGCCTGTCATCCCAAGTGTCTCAACAGGCAGAAGCAGGAGGATTGCTTGAGGCCAGGAGTTCAAGACCAACCTCAGCAACATAGTGAGATCCCATCTCTATGAAAACTAAAAAAAAAAAATTAGTCAGGGGAGGTGGCTGCACACTCACAGGCTGCATCCCAGCCTGGGCGACAGAGAGAGACCCTGTCTCTAAAAAAATATATATATAATAGACTTGAACCAAAAATGACTTTCTTTTTAAATGGCTACTCTAAAACCACTGGGTGGATAATTAAAGGTACCTCAGCTTAGCCTTTTTGACCAAGAGATTTTACCTCCTCAGTAAGATGGGGACATTTCTTGGTCTCACTTGATAGAACATATATTAAGGAATCTCCTTCAGACTGGGCACAGCAGCTCATGCCTGTAATCCTAGTATTCTGGGAAACTGAGGTGGGTGAGATGCTTTAGCTTGCGAGTTCCAGACCAACCTGAGCAACAGTGAGACCCCATTTCTACTAAAAATAGAAAAACTAGCAGGTTGTGGTGGTGGGCACCTGTAGTCCGGCTACTCGGGAAGGTGATGCATGAGGATTACCTAAGCCTAAGTCTGAGGTTGCTGTGAGCTATGGCGCCATGGCACTCAACCCCGGAGTGACAGAGTGAGACTCTGTCTCAAAAAACAAAAGAAAGGCTAGTCTCCTTCAGGACCAGCCCTGGATGCTGCTGCTGCCTACCGGCAGTGGGAACACGGAGTGAGGCCACAACAGGACGTGGCCTCTGAAGAGGCTGACGGTGCAAGGGGAGCTCCTAGGCCCAAAGCCAGCCTGCCATAGAGTTGGAGAGGGCAGAGTGGCCTGCAGAGCCAGGCTATCCATCCAAAGGTGGGACGGCAGAACAAACATCCTGCTCTCTTCAGCCACAGCTCTGTTTTCGACAGTGAAAATCTCCAGGCTGAGAGTCAGCCGGGGGCCCAGGGAGCCCCCACCCCCACCTGCTCCAGAGTACCACATAAATGCTCAGAGAAGCTCGAGTCACGTTTCTTATCCTCAGAGATAAAAGTAGAAAAAGAGAAACTCATGGAACATTAACAGAGAATGTGGTTGATTAACCCAAGAACTGATGGAGCTGGAAAGGCCAGGCGAGTATGCTCAAAGCAGGCCCTGGGCCCGTCCTTAGTCACTCTGCGTCCCTGCCAGGCTGTGACAGTGTCTGGTGCCTACTGGAGCTTACGGGACATCAAAAGGAGGAGAGAAAGAGCCCGGACTTGACAAGACGGCAGGCTAAGCTCAGAGGAGACGCACACGCCAGGAAAGGCCCAAGGCGAGAGAACGCATCAAGGACAAGATGTGGGGACGTTGTGCCCGACTGGGGAGGGTCCGTGCTGCACTTGCAGGGTCTGAGATTCGCTGCGGAAAGGGTGCTCTGGGGAGTTTATAGGGTGCAAACTCCCCATGCGGGCTGTGTCCACAGGCCAGCCCCCACCCTGCCCCCACGAATGCACCCAGCTGTCGTCCAGGCAACACTCCCTAACCCCCAATGCACGGGGAACAAAGGAACCTTTCTCTAGGGGCCGGGCCCTGGGAAGAAATCTCTGCAGCGAGAATCCAGGATAACAGAACTCAGCCAGGCTGCGCTGCCAAGGCCTCAGCTACCAAGGCTGGAGCCAGGCGGCCCCCACCCACCTCCCCCCAGATGTGCTGACTGAAGCAGAGTCCCATATCTTCAGCTCCCAGGGCCGAATTCTTTCACCCACCATGATCACCATCCCCCACAGCTGTCCTTCCCCTCCCTCCAACCTCGGCCCCATGGCTCCGGGTGGTGATACTTACAACCCCCGCCAGAGATCTCCCTTTCACCATGTCCACAAACTGGATGGCAATTTCCTCCCCACAGCGGCTCTGGGCCTCCTTGGTGCTGGCTCCCAAGTGGGGACAACTGATGACGTTCTCGTGGTCCACCAAGGCTCGGTCTCGTGGTGGCTCCTGCCAAGGGAGACACACCTCTAGGTCAGTGGCTATGAGCCGACCAGATGGACATAAGGGAAGCTGGAGGGAAGATAGGCAGGGGCGTTGCCACCTTCTGCTTCTGTTTTGTCAGTGGTCTCCGGCTTGGTAACCAGCCTCCTTGTGAACCTTCCATTGCAGCCGAGTGAACGGGGCAGCAACTGTGGACCAGCCTCAAATCTCACCTCCTCCACTCACCACGTAACTGCCTTAGGGTAAACACTCACTCTCAGCCTCAGTTTCTTCATCTATGAAATGGGTCAGTACTATCTCCCTTGTAACATTACTGTGGGGATTATGTACCTTTAACATAGGAGGTTGTTGCCACTGACTGTTCCCAAAATCCACCCCTGCATTCCGGCTACGGGCCGCAGTGTCATGATGGGCTCTGAGCACGTGTCCTGCCCCTGGTGGACACCTGACACAGGAATGTGTGATCTGCTCTCATGGGACAGGCTGCCCATGTCCATCCCACCTCCAGTATCCCTTCAAGCCCTCGGCTCACTGAGCAGGAGACTGCCCCAGGGCAGTGGTTCTCAACTTGCCGAGAGCCGCTGTGGGTCTCAACCCATAGGAACTGTATAAAAGGGCAGCGGCATTAGGAAGGTTGAGAACCGCTGTCCTCGGGAATGTCAGCTGGGCGTCTTGTCTTCTGTCCAGCCCCTCAGGGCTCGGTTGATCCCACTGAATTTTGACCATGTAACCCTGGGAGTCCCGCCCACATAATGGCAAATGGCACAAGGACTTGGAGGAGAGGAGAAGGTGCTGTGTCAGGGAGAGTGGTGACACGCCGAAGGCCAAGGTTTGCCCTGCTTTTGAGGAGCTTATGATCTAGCTGAGAAAATGACCTGAGTACAAACCGAAATGCACCGTGTGCCCCAAGCTAGAAATAGACCACTCGTGCCACGAGGGCTCAGAGAGGGCCAGTTACTTGCCAAGGCCATGCAGTAGTAACCTGCAAACCACCACTGCCTAATCCAAGCCCAGGCTCTTTCCGCTGCACCGCAGGAGGCCTGACGCCGAGGGCGGGACTCCGAGGAGAGGCGCCACCGCACGGCAGCGCAAGCGCACTCTTCCCCACTGGGTCTGGTGGGAGCTGGCGTCTCCCACTCTGCCAGTCCTCTCAGGCTTCTGTCCCTCCCAGGAAGAGGACGGAAGGGGATGCCAGCAGACACTGGGAGGAACATTTCCTTGGCCTTAGGATTACACTTCCGTCAGGGATCTCTCCCTACCCCAAATCCTCAACCTCAAAACCCATGTGCAGCTCTGTCTCTATCAATATGGCAGCAGCCTGAAGGGCCTGTGACCAGGAATGAGGTCCCATTTAAAACCCGAGCTTTGTAGAAGGCAACACACGGAAGGAGGGCGCCTCCGTACCAAGCTCTTCACGGGCTCCTCAAACCACACGTGCGATTTCATGGCCACACAACTGTCACCTGGTCACCGTGGACACTAGTGGCAGTAGGTTAAAGGCCTTCTGTAAACGCCGGGCTCGGCCCCTCTCCTCCCAACACCAAGGCTGAAAGACACTCACTTCCGTGAACACGTCCAGCGCGGCTCCAGCACACTGCCCGGACTGCAGAGCCCGGAGCAGGGCGCCTTCATCCACAATCCCGCCGCGGGCACAGTTCACCACGCGCACCCCCTGCTTGCATTGAGCAAAGGTGCTGTCGTTCAACAGGCCTGGAAGAAAGGGAGGACTCCGCTTGGTCCCAGACGGCCCCCGCCCTTCCTGCTCAGCCTCTCTGGGCCCCAGCTCCCTTCTCGGGTGCTCTGGGTCTGCTGAGATTCAGTGTAGAACACCCTAACAGCTCTAGCAATATCACCATTTGGCATGGGGGCATCTATCAAAGCACCGTGCCCTGCAGGACCCAGGGCACCCCTGCCGACAGCTGGTGACCAGGATCTGCAGAAGGCCCAGACTGAGGGCCACAGTCACTGCTTGTGGCTTCTATGACCGACACGAATGCAGGGGACACATCTACCTGTCGTGGAAGGCAGGAGAGGCGTGTGCACAGTGATGAAATCACAGAGAGGCCAGATGTCCTCCAGCGGCAGCTGCTGAACACCGAAGGAGGCCGAGACCTCTGGAGAAATGATGGGGTCATACCCTACAGTCTGGTCAGGAGAGAGAGATTATTAATCACTAATACTGGGTGCTAGTTCTATGTATCCATAACAACAAACCATCAAGCATAAGTTATTTCTCCACTTTAATTCCCCACTACAAAACAATAAGGCTGGTACTACTCTCTGTCTGCTTTAGAGCCACAGGAAGCTGGACTCCCTCAACCCGAAGGGGGCACAGCCAGAGCTCCAAGGGAGGTCTCCCCCACGTTCTAACCACAACCACACACATGCACAAGCAGCTCATGTGTGGCCAGACAGGGAGCAGTGACCTGTCAGAGTGCACAGCACAGTGAAAGAAGAGATGCTGGATGCAGCCAGGGAGCCCCAGAAAACGGGCAGGTGAACCACGTGTTTCCACAGGGAGAGCAGAAGTGAGGCAAGAGGAGAGGAGTAGGGCAGAGGAGGAGCGTGATGGCCAGGAAACCTGGGCCTGCGTCTCGTCTCGGTGACCAGCAGCTGTGGGCAAAGGCACAAGTCATCCCCCTCTGGACTGATGGATGCGTTCATTCATTCCTACTCTAACCTTCCATAATGCAATATTATTTGAAGAGGATTTACCCTAAACCCTGAGAGGGCAATGTTAAGAGCTGGCTCAGGATTAAACAAAAACAAACAGAAAAACTTAACAGCACCCAGGGCTTTAAGAGTGTGGCACATGTATATCATGGAATATTACGTAGCCTTGAAGAAAGATGGAGACTTTACCTCTTTCATGTTTACATGGATGGAGCTGGAACATATTCTTCTTAGCAAAGTATCTCAAGAATGGAAGAAAATGTATCCAAGGTACTCAGCCCTGCTATGAAGTTAATTTATAGCTTTCATATGAAGGCTATAACCCAACTGTAGCACAAGAATATGGGGAAAGTGGATAGGGAGGGGAGGAGAAGAGTGAGGTTGAGGTGTAGGGAGGGTAATTGGTGGGGCCACACCTATGGTGCATCTTAGAAGGGTACAGGTGAACCTTACTAAATGCAGAATACAAATATCTTCATACAATAACTAAGAAAATGCCATGAAGGCTATGTTAAACAGTTTGATGAAAATATTTCAGATTGTATGTGAAACTAGCACATTGTACACCTTGATTGCACTAATGTACACAGCTATGATTTAATACCAAAAAAAATTTAAATGCTCATAATGATGGCTACAAAGCAGAAAGAATTTTAAAATCTAGATGCACAAAAAATATTGTTATTAGTTCATGTGTGTATCTATATACACACACATAATATATAGGATCTTTCTGGGGAAGAGGATAGCTTTTTTGTCTTCTAAACAAAACATAGCTTCAAAGTGGATTATAATTTTCACTGGTAGGGAGAAATGAAGTTACATTAACTTCTGGTACTAAGTTCAGTACAAATGGTGGGAGTAAACATTCTTACCTTTTTCAGATTTGGGAGGGAGAGCTTTCAACATTTCCCTGTTCAGTATGATGTTACCAGTGGGTCTGTCCCATAAGTTTTATTGTGGTGAGTTAAATGTTTTCTAAATATAATTGCTCAGGGTTTTTAGTTTGAAGGAATGATAAATTTTGTCAGATGTTTTTTGCATCTGTTGAAATTATCAGACATACTTTGTTCTTCATTCTGTTCAGGTGATGGAGCACTTACTGACCTTGTTAAATAATCCTTCCATCTCAGACATAAATCCTGATTGATTGTAAGGAATTATCTTTTTTTTTTTTATAATTTTATTGAATCATAATTCTGTACATTGGTGCAATCATAGGGCACGATTCATATACATTCAGAAATGTTTTGATCATACTGTTACAGTTAGCCTTCATGGCATTTTCTTGATCACTATATAAA
>CAUYON010080506.1:0-11538 GCA_963573935.1 Arctocebus calabarensis | reverse complement strand
TCTTCATAAAAAATTCACCCAGGCCAATTCCCTCGAGAGTTTTCCCTGCACTTTCTTCTAATATTTTTATAGTTTCATGTCTTAAGTTTAAATCTTTGATCCAGCGAGAGTCTATCTTGGTTAATGGTGAAAGGTATGGGTGAAACTGGGCCTTTCATGATTTTATCACCACTCTCTCTCCAGGCTTCTTTGCTACTGGCACACAAAACCAGTATTAAGAAGGCAAAACTGCGTTGATAGTTTAGGCAATACTTTAATTAACTGTACTACTTCTTGTTTGAAATGTAATAAACTAAACTTTAGATAGGGAACAACATTTCATATTTAATGGGCTGTGTATTTACAGAGAACACTGACTCTCAGGTGAGCTGAGAAGCATTCTCAAAGTTACACAGGTGGCAGCAACAGACTTGAATTCTGACCCCCAGGTTGGTGCCCCCGCTCAGGCCCGGGGATCACACTGCATGGCCTCCATGGGAGGTCACTGAGCTGCTTCCGGGTCAGGCACCATCATCCACAATCTGCTTTGTTTCTTTCCATCTTCCACACAATCCTCCCAATAGTGATGATGATCTTTTCTTTACAAATGATGAAACTAAGGTCCAGAGGACTTAACTAACCAGGCCAAGGCAGATAGACTCTGACGCAGATATTTCTGACCTCAGTCTTACTTATTGTCTGCTCTACCAAGGCTTGGCTTTGCCAGTTGTTTTCTCAGCAGTCTGACATGAGTTGCATGTTATCATGCAAGAATATTTTGGAAAAACTCATAACAGAAAAGCAATGTTAGGTTTGTTTTTAATTATAACTTACTCAAAATGACCATAAAATGATGCCTCCCCAGTTTTACCACCATTCACTTTGCTACCCTTTAGCTCTGGAAGCCCTCCTGACCATGTGATTTCTTATGTATCTGTCAGAAAGTACATCTTAGTTCTTTGTTGTATAATTATTTCCATACTATTGGTCTTTATTCTCTAATAAGAGCTAGTCTTACACAATTGTAAACCACATTTGTGATCTGCTGCACTCAAGAATATGTTTATGAGGACAGCAGCCCAATAGCATGTACACTCAGTTAAATTAAAAGTGAAATTGACCCATGAACTCGGATTTGGTAGCATTTCTGTTAATGTGTTAAGCATTTCTGTTGAAAGTATATTTGCACAGGAGACATTTTTGTTAACATTTTGAATCCTGATAGATAAAATAGATTCATGCCATAACATTCATTTTTATTTTTTTATTTAAAAAATAAAGGTATTATTGATGCAGTATAATTACGATATGTTTTTACACTAATATGAAACCAAAGCTGTATGTATATACTCTTGAGCAGCTAAATCAGATAAATGAAAACAGAAAAAAAAAAAGTCCTAGACTCAGCAACAAAGAGGCTGGTGGCAGGGTAGTTGTCAGTGTTCTTCCTAGTTTTTTTTTTTTTTTTTTAAATTAAATCATAGCTGTGTACATTAATGCAATCATCAGGTATAATGTGTTGGTTTATATACAATTTGAAATATTTTCATCAAATTGGTTAACATAGCCTTCATCGCATTTTCTTAGTTATTGTGTTCAGACATTTATATTCTACATTTAGTAAGTTTCACCTGTACCCTTCTAAGATGCACCGTAGGTGTGGTCCCACCAATTACCCTCCCTTCACCCATCCTCCTCCCTCCCCTCCCCTAAGCTATATACCAATTACAGCACAAGAACATGGAGAAACATTCATTTTAAAAAACTAAGTGAATTAAAATTTAGTTGTAGTTAGGTAATTCCTTTCTGATATCTTTTGGTATAATTGAAACATTTCAAATCAAGCAACTTGTATCATCCCCATATTGTTCTGGCCATCCTTGCCCAGCCCTTCCCCATGTCCCCATCTTTTGTGTGTCACCCACTGGATTTGCCACCCCCAAATCTGCAAAGCACCCATATCCTTTACCTCATCTCAAAACATTCCTTTTAGGTTTTAATTGAATTCTAGTTTGCCTCTCAGACACCAGTCTCTTAAGCGTCGGCTATTTCTTCACCACTCCATGAACTTCATGGTCAAGAAGAGAAACTACCCTTCTGCTAGCTCTCCATTAAAGCTCCCACATGGTTACTTCTCATTTTGAAACAAACACTGTCATATTTACCACCCTCTCATTGTAAACAGCCGATATCCTGCTCACTTCTCTTTCACTGAAGCCTGTGGCAGCAGGCTCACGATTCTTTTCTGACCCAAACAGTGCTATTCATCTGTTTCATGATGAATTCATCTTAATGATTTATCTTCACCATGACCTCTTTATCCTCAATGCTCTTTTTTCTTGTTCAAAGTCCACCATTCATTCTACAGTCACAGCTTGGACATGCTGACGTTTCTAAAGAACACACTTCCAAATCCATCCTTATTATTCAACTATATCCCCAATAATCATTTCTAAGTCCACCTTTGGACTTTCCATTCTTGTGCTCTTCCTGTTTCCTGATAGCCTTCTTATCAAGCTGCTAATCCATAGTATTTTATTTTTCTGAAATTTCTGCCTCTGTGTCTTGTCACTGCACTTGGATGGTTAAACCACAAGCTTGAATGAAACCATTGCATATTGGAATTTTCTGTGCCTTGCAGGGCAGCAGACCACTGCTTGAGAAAGTGTCACAACAGACAAAGATTTGTTCTATTATGAAGTAATTATTACCGCCCCCCAAAATGCCCTGAAATTCCTTCTTTATAACTTACTATGTCTCCCTAAAAAACTCTCCAATGCACCACAACCAGTTGAAAGCTTCTTGAATTTCATCACAACTGTGATATCCTCCTACCTCCAAATCCCTCAGAGTCAGTAGATGATCTCACCTCCTGCTATACAAAGAAAGTAAAAGCTTTCAGACAGGAATTTCTTCATCTTCCCTATCTAACCCCCACCCACCCACTTAAGTTCATACAAATCACCTTACAAGCCAACTTGCATATGTACCTACACTTCTGTCGCTGAGCCTATTACAGTGGAGGTGGCTCTTTGCCTAGATAAAGTAGTCCCTGCAGTCTGGGCTGTGGGCTTCATCTCCATCCAAATTCTGGAAATCGTAAACTAAATGACTCCTTTGCTAAATTGTATTCAACCCCGTCCTTTCACCTAATTCCTTCCCAGCATGTTTTAAACAAGCAAAAGCCTGTGCAATCAAAACATGAAAACACTGATCCATGTTCCCCTCCAGCTAATGCTCTCTGTCCTTCATGGCCTGGCTTCTAAGTCAGCTGTCTGCACCTGCTATCTCCATATTCTCACCTCAGACTGTGCCAATTTAGTTTCCATACATAACCCTTCACTGAAATAGTTCTTCCTAAGGTCAATTCTGCCATTTACATCACCATATCTAAAGGGGGTTTTGCATTCTTCTCACCTGACCTCTCAACACACTTTACATGCTGACCCCTTGTTCTCTTGAAGCACTTTCTTTCATAAACTCTGAGCCACAGCCCTCCCCGAGTCTTCCCACTTTCCAGCTGCTTTTGCTCGGCCTATTTTAGAAGCCCATTCTTTACCAGTGGGCCATTTAATTTGGAGTTCCCCAGGCTTTATTCCAGATTTTCTCATTTTTATCAACTATCACTGGGAAAAATCTTTCACAGTTACAGTTTCAACGGCATAAAAATGTGCATCTTCAACTTTGCTCTGCAAGCCACAAATCACTTATTCAAAGCTTGGAAGACATCTGCTCTTGGGTATTCTACAGACCTAAAAATCATAACGGATGAAATGAATTTTACTATTTTTCTCATGTTCTCTCCAAATGTGCCTCCATACCACTGTTCTTTACAGTGGGTAAAGGGAACCCATTCATCAGAGTCTACTAGTTGGAAACCTGAGGTGGTTTTACAGCTTTCTCCCCATCTTGTCCCACATTCAATTCATCAGTAAGCTTGAGTTTGTAAGTCTCATACACAAACACTTCTTTCTACAATCAAACACCATGACCAATATTCTAGACCATGGTATCTATCATCATCTCTCTCTTAGGATGCTGAACTATGTAGTAGCCTCTTAACTTTTCTGCTGACATCTATACTTGTCCCATTCTTTTTCCATACTTGAGGCTGGGCTTTTGAAGATGCAAATATAACATAAGCATACCACCTGCCTCTTTAAAATTCCTTACTGCTTTTAGGGTGGAAGCCAGCTTACTGACCTGCCACACCACCCAGCATGGGCCTGCTCCTACATCTCCAGCTTCATCTTGCATCATCCTTGATTGGGTCTCTCTGACCTGATCTTCCTGGCCTTTCAGGCTTCCTCACATGCTGTGATCTTTGCTCATAGTATGCAGGCCCTTGCAAATGCTTTCCTCGTTTTGGGGCACACTTCCCTTTTTTCTTTGTTCAATTAACTCTTACACTTCATATCCCAGCCTAAGTGGTGACTTCTTCAAAACAGTCTTGTTTTCTAATTATACATATTTCTGACACAATTACCACTCCTCTCTAGCATCCACTGCAATTTCAATTTTATACTTTGTGTACATTTGGTTATTTAATGAAGAGTCTTCTCTAATTAGACCATGAGGTCAAGGACCAGGTACAGCCAAAACCTACTGTGTTGTCAATAGAAGGCATTCAGTAAATATTTGTAGAATATTAAAGATGAATATAAATAATTATGATCATCCATACTGATAAATTTGTGGAAAGTTAAATCACTGACAATATGAAGCAAATAAAAAGTACTGTGGGACAAAGATTAAAAGCTTCAAAGAATTTAAATTAAAAATTGATCACAAAAATTTTGTTAGCAGGATTAGAAAGTGACTGCCTTAATTAGTTTTTAAGTTCTCTCTAATTTTCCATTTCTTTTCCAATTTCATTTAGAAATGGCTAATTCCACAAATCAAGTAAAAGCTTTCCTCTGTAGAACAAAAGACCATGAAAGTGGAAAATTGTAGCTTCAAATTCTAAGTCTTTTACTTTTTGCCAAGGTCCTATCAAAAGTGTTTCTCTTTTACTAGCTCAGAAAACAGGATTTTTCAGGTGTAATCTGATTTACACAGAAAACGGAGCATCTGGAGATCAAGCCACAAAACATAAGCTCCTTCGACAAAAGAAAACACAGAGTCAATTCCTCTTTATAAATTCACTTTTGCCACTGGGAGCAGATAAGTAAAGAAATTTGTGGGGTTATGAGACATTGTAATGACATCAAAGTAATAAAAGCATAACCTTGCATGATTCTGAGTGCCTTGCTAAGGCTTTCATTACTTTTCATTTATCTTGTTTTTTTAATCATGACCTTAACTTTGAATTTCTTAGATATACATTGTTTGTCATTTGATTTCTAAGTTGGGAACATAAAAGAAGATAGATGTAACTAAAGAGACAACTACATTGCATTCCTTCTCATGAACACTCACCCTATTATATTACATCATTTATTTATCACTGGGAAAGAGGCAAAAGTACTGAAAGCAACACTGCAATCTATTTATTTGCCAATTATATGAATGGTAAAGTAAAGAATAGAAGTACTAATTTTCTTTTATTATATTTAATTTTTACTCTATTTCAGAGTATTACAGGTGTACAAATGTTTTGGTTACATGACTGGCTTTGGTACAGTTTGTGTCAAAGTTATAAGTGTGACTATCTCCCAGATAGTGTGCATTGTACTCAGTAGGTGCAAATTTACTCCTTTTCTCCTCCTCACTCCTACCTGATTGTTTTCCATTGAGTTTTACTGCCAAATTTGCAAGTGGATGTTGATCGATTAGTTCCAATTTAATAGTGAATATATGTCGTTTATTTGTTTTTCCATTCTTATAAAAATTCACTTAGGGGAGGCTGAGGCAGGACTTTTAAGCCCAAGAGTCTAAGGTTGCTGTGACTATTAGGAATAGTCTCCAGTTCCAGCCGGATAGTTACAAAAGGCATTGGTTCATCATTTTTTTAAATGGCTAGGTAGTACTGCATAGTGACATATAACACGATTTATTAATCCATTCATGTATTGATGGACACTTGAGTTGATTCCACATCTTTGCAATTCTGAATTGTGCTGCAATAAACATTCCAGTATATGTGTTTTTCTGATGAAATAACTTTGTTTCCTTTGGGTAAATATCAAATAGTGGCATTGCTGGATCAAATTATAAGTCAACTTTTAGTTCTGCGAGGTATCTCCACATGACTTCCCATAGAGGTTGTACAAGTTTACCATCCCACCAACAGTGTATAACTTCTTTTCTCTCCACATCCATGCCAGCAGATATTTGGGATTTTTTGATAAAACCTATTCTCACTGGAGTTAAGTGATACCTCATTGTGGTTTTGTTTACATTTCCCTGATGACCAGAGACATTATTTTTTCACATGTTTAAAGGCCATTAGTCTTTTGCAAAGTATCCGTTCATGTCTTTTGCCCACTCTTTAAGGGGTTATTTGACATTTTGTTGTTGATTTGCTTGAGTTCTTTACAGATTCTCATTATAAGCCTTTCATAAGATGTGCAATATGCACATTTTTCTCCCCTTCTATAGGTGAGTTTTTCCTTGGTTTTGCATAAGCTTTTTAATTTAATCGGCTCCTATTTAAATTTTGTTGTTGTTGTGACTGCCTTTGGGGTCTTCATAGATTTTTTATGTAAGCCAATGCCTAGAAGAGTTTTTCCAACATTTGCTTCTAGAATTCTTATAGTTTTATGCCTTAGGATTAAATCTGTTATTCGTTGTGAATTAATTTTGTGAGAGGTGACAGGTGTGGATCCTATTTTGATCATCTACCTGTGGCTATCCAATTTTTGTAGCACTATTTATTGGATAGGATCTCTTATCCTCAGCGTATATTAAAAATAAAACTACAGACTATTATTGTTTATGAATGTACATGCAAAAACTCTCAATAAAATTCTAGCAAACTGAATTTAGCGTCATATCAAAAAATAGTCTACCACAACCAGCTTGCCTTTATCCCAGGGATGGAAGGATGGCTCAACATATGCAAATCTACAAATGTGATTTACCATATAAACAGAAGCAAAAACAAAGACTATGTGATTATCTCAATAAACGTAGAGAAAGCATCTGACAAAATTCAGCACCCTTTTATGATATGAAGTCTGAACAAAATAAACTTCAAGGCAAGGCATCATGGCGCATGCCTGTAATCCTAGCACTTCAGGAGAGTGAGGCAAATGAAATGGTTGATCTTAGGAACTCAAGACCAGCCTGAGCAAAAAAGAGATTCTGTCTCTAAAAAATAGTCAGTTGTTGTGGTGGGTGCCTATAATCCCAACTATTGGGGAGATTGAGGCAAGACTCTTAAGCCCAAGAGTCTGAGGTTGCTGTGAGCTATGACACTACACTACTCAACCCAGGGCAAATAAGTGAGATTCTGTCTCAAAATAAATAAATAAATAAATAAATACAAAAACAAAATAAGCCTCAAAGTCCACAACCAATATTATGCTAAACACAGAAAAGTTGAAATCCTTCCCACTTAGAAATGGGACTAGAAAAGATTGTCCACTGTCACCACTTCTATTCAACATAGTGCTAGAAATTTTAACTAGAAATCAGACAAGAGAAGGAAATCAAGGGTACCCAAATAGGCACAGAAGAGGCCAAATATCACTCTTTTCTGACCATATAATGTTATATTTAGGAAACCCCAAAGATTTTGCTATGAGATTCCTAAAATTAATATATAAATTCAGCGGAGTCTCAAGATACAAAATCAATGTACACAAATCAGTAGCATTTCTATATAACAACAATAGTCAACCTGAGAATTAAATCAATGGCTTAATACCTTTCACAATAGTAACAAAGAAAATAAAATACCTAGGAATAGATTTAACAAAAGACGTAAAAGACCTCTACAAGGAGAACTATGAGTTACTGAAGAAAACTGCATAGCATACAAAAAAATGGAAATATCATGCTCATGAATCAGCAGAATCAACATTGTTAAAAATATCTGTACTACCCAAAGTGATCTACAGATTCAATGCAAATCCCCCTTAAAATACCAGCCATTTTTTTTCAAATCTAGAAAAAAATAATTCTACACTTCATTTGAAACCAGAAAAGAGCCTGAATAGGCAAAACAACCTTATGCAAAAAGGACAAATTGGGTGGCATCATTTTACCAGACTTTGAGCTGTACTACAAGATTATCATAACCAAAACAGCATGATACTGTCACTAGAACAGAGACATACACCAATGGGCCAGAACAGAAAACCCAGAGAGAAAATCATCTTCATATTGCTATTTGATCTTTGACAAAGCAAATATTATACACTGGGAAAAGAGGTACTAATTTTAAGGAAATGTTTGAGGCATAAAGGTCACACATGTCATTGAGAATATGATTAAATCTCTGACTTCATCCTCCAGAGAAGTACATTTTACATAGAATTCCACAGAAAATGTCAGGTGATTTGTAGTGCCCTGAATTTTATTCATGGGTCTTGGTGTAGAAACCCCTAAGTCTGTTCTTTTCTTTTTTCAACCATTGCTAAATCCATTGTGCTAAACAAAGTCTCACTTTAATTGTTTTGTTTTATATCGCCTGTGCCCTCATCACTTATAAAACCCAGTAAAATTTTGGCCTACCAAAATTTAAAGGAGTAAGGGATAGGTGAATAATTTTCTTTATATTTACACAATCCATTAAATCTTCAGAATTATTCTGATACCTCTAATTTATGTTGTAGAAATGACAATTTACCATTTTAATTGCTCTGTCAGGCATTTTGTATAAACTATCTCACAGCTCTCCAACAAGGAAGGCATTATTGCCCTCATGTTATAAATGAAGACAGTATCAGAGAGATTAAATAGCTTGGCCTGGATCAGTTGATATGTGGCAGAATGAGAATATGCACCCAAATCTAATAACTCTAAACACCTTTCTCTGTCCATTGCATTAATTTTATCTAATGAAAGATAGAATGTATGCATTAGGATATTCAAGATTTAAGAGAGGTCTTACTTTTCTAATATTACAGTTAAAAGTTTCCTAACCAAACTCAAGTTATTAGCACATACAAAATATTATCATTAAAAGTCATATCATTAGTCATTAAATTAGTCTTAGAAGACTGTGTTGATAATATTCCGTACTGGTTTGTCCATTTCATCATTATCATTGTTAGAACATAAATATTTACTAAGCAGAATGATGAAAAGGAATGATATTAAGATATGCTAAAATAAAGTAGCCTAAAGGAAATTAATGACATGGATAATCAAATCATGTAGAGCTCCCCCCAGGAAAATTATATTTTGTTTTTCCAAATCTAATAAAACTACAATTAATGCACATCAAGACCATAAAACATTTAAGATTAAGTTATTTTCAAGATTTGGCCAAATAAATTGAGCCAGTGGAGAGAATATATTATCTTTTTTATAGAAATTTTAGAAATTAGGGAATTATTTTATATAATTACAATCTTTATTTAAAAGATGAAGATCCCCCCCCCAAAAGATGAAGATCCCATATCACAACATATGGAAGAATAGGAATAAAACCAAATAATAACTTGAGGAGATGGGATTATTCACCCCTAAAAATAATACAAACAAATGATCAAATTAGGCTTAATTAGTGTTTATAATCTGTTTTTGATAATTCTAATAAGTTAATGCTACTATTCAAAGCTCATATTTATGCTTATTCAAATTTTTAATAATTAAGTAATTAGGTTTTTAAAACATTTATATATAAATTAAATTATATATTTAATATATATAAATTAAAACCCCAGGCTTATTTTAATTTTTATACCATATCTGTTATACTTATAACATATTTATATATTATATAATGTTTTTCCATTAATCATTAATAACATGGATTTCTTAGCTACTTTCCAATTCCTGGCAATCATCTTTGTATTATCTACTTTTATGAGTTTGACAATTTTTCATTCCTCATATAAGTGAGATTATATAATACAATATTTCTGTAACTGCCTTATTTCACTTAGCAAATGTCTTTAAATATTCATCCATGTTTCTGGGTCTGGTAGCATTTTCTTGTTTATTTATAAGGCTGAGTAATATTCCATTTTATGTATATACCCAATTTTTACAGCTTCATCCTGATATACGACATTGTACTTACAGATGACAATAATCGTATTCTTAAAAATCTGTTGAAGGTATATATCATATTACATGTTCTTAAATAATATTTTTTAGAGATGTATTTATTTTATATTTATATGTCTTCTTTTGGAGAAAAGGAGGTTGCTGTGAGCTATGACAGCATGGAACTTTTTTTCCCATTCAGAACAGTCGTTCCCTTAGCGTGTGACAATATATGTTCTCTTCCTATAATTCTTTCTTTTTTTTTTTTTTTTGAGACAGAACCTCAAGCTGTCACCCTGGATAGAGTGCTGTGGCATCACAGCTCACAGCAATCTCCAATTCCTGGGCTTAAGAGAGTCTCTTGCCTCCGCCTCCCGAGCAGCTGGGACGACAGGCACCTACCACAATGCCCGGCCATTTTTTGGTTGCAGCCGTCATTGTTGTTTGGTGGGCCCGGGCTGGATTCGAACCTGTCAGCTCAGGTGTACGTGGCTGGCGCCTTAGCCCATTGAGCCACAGGCACCGAGCCTCTTCCTATAATTCTTTGCCATCTTCTCTCTCCTGCTTGGGATTTACTGCCGATAAGTTCTCTGCCATATGAATCTAACACTTTGTCCTTTTAACTCATTCCATCAGATCATTATGTGGAGTCAGCATTGAATTATAAATATTCCCACATGAGGAACCAAAGACTATATGACTGCTAAAACGAGAATCTGTTCTAAGTTAGGTGTCAAGTGGTTGAAACTTTCATTTGTCTTAGAGAGCAATTGTTAATCTAACCTAGAGGTTTAACTTCCCAACAGCGGGCCTTATTACTTATTTATGTAACACTTCTCATTTGCAAGAAATTTTACTGTTAAATTAACTTATTATCTTTGGACTCAATTTGTCCTTTCTCAGCTTACGAACTATTCACTTTAAAAATCTTGAGTAGGATATTGCGTCCTCATTTATAAGTGAAATATGTTTGTAATTTCCCCTTTGTAATAATATATTTTCTCCTATTTTAATATCAGGTGTATCCAGATTAAGTAGAATGATTTTGAAATATTTCTTCTTTTTTTATTGTCTATAAGATTTGGCATCATCTGTGTTTTGAAATTATCTTTTACTTTTATTTATGTAATATTAGTTGTTTATTTTTTGAGACTTTGGAAAAAAAATAAGAAGTTAACTGATGACACCACACTGAGCCTCAGGGTCAAAGCATTTTATAATAGACATACTCTTATTTGACAATGTAAACGTTACTTTCTTTGCATTATTAATATTAATATCACTTAATATTTCAATGCAGTAATAGTCTGATTACTTTTCTGAATGTATTTATCTTTGTTCATTCTTTATGAAGTTTTTTTTCTAGTCCTTATCTTAAACATTGTTATTGTTATTAAATTTTAAGCCTTTTTAATTCTGTGAAGGCAAAAAGTGGAAACCTAATAAACACATGTATAT
>CAUYON010080505.1:0-30960 GCA_963573935.1 Arctocebus calabarensis | reverse complement strand
CTTGCTCCATTCTGTTACTGAGGGATTCTACTGTATTTCTCAGATCTTTGAGGGCTACAACTTCTTGTCTCAATGTGTCAAAATCTTTGGCCATTTTCTCTTTGAACTCATTTAGTTCTTGAGACATCTTTTGGGTTTGTTCTTGGATTACTGCTTGAAATTCTAATTCCATCTTTTCCTCCTTTGAGCTGATCTTAGTTGCTATCCAGACTCTGAATTCAACTTCTGACATCTCAGCCATTTGCTTATGCAAGGGATCTTGTGCTTTATCTACCTTGTCATTCCTTGGGGGAGTTGATCTACTCTGGTTATTTATATAGCCAGAGTTTTTCTGTTGATTCTGTCTCATGATTATTTTTCACTATTGCCTATGACCTTCCTGAGAGTTGGGGAGGTGTCTCTCCCTGATCAGACCCTGGCAGAATCACTCTATTGTTACTGGATCTTTGTAGGGAGTGACCCTGTGTTTCTAATGATTTCTCAAACCCTGCAGGGTGGAGAGCTTAGATCCTCCTCACCCTGCTTAGAAGACACTTTAAATTGTTACCTTGGGCTAAGCCGAAGCTTTCCCAGGAAAGCGCTGTGGCTGGGATCACTCCTGGAGTGGCTATCCACTTATCCAGTGTGCCAAAACCAGTCTCACCCTATGCCCCTGAGGGCTAAGGCTGCAAGGCATCTCAGTCCCCGCCTTTAGGCTGCTCAGTCACTAGATTACTCGCTCCCACCCAATGCCTGTTCTGAGACCCTGAGGGTGGAGCTTGCCAGGGCAATTCTCCCACAATGGCTCCACACAGCCCACCACCAAACACTGGCAGCTCCGTCTGACTTGGTGGCCCAGTCTGGGGCCCCAGACAATACTCAAAAAAACCCGTACTCCTGCCCAAGTTCTCCCAAGGCATTTCAACCGAGTGCCAAGTCCAAAAGAAACCCAAACGGCTCACAGGCAAGGCCCTTCCAGCCTGCAGTCCCACTGCTGCCCCACCCACAGCCACCGACAGGATCAGACCAAATGAACAGACGCAACCACTTACCCAATCTCTGCCGCTTTAGCCTTCCTCAGGTTGTCCAGAAGCCTCATGCTGTCTCCCTGTGTCCCCAAATGGAAGTTTCTGGGCAGATCCTGACTGGCAGAGATGTCTGAAGTCCTCGCTCCCCCATAATTTTTATTTAAGGAGAAAAAAGAAAATTTACAATGAAATCGAGTAAGTAAAATAGGGAAAAATATTGCAGGAAACATATCTGAGCCCTGCCTTTATCTGAATGTTTAGTGCTCAAAATATTCTGTTAGGCACCATGAAACAGAAATGACAGAAAGTGTTTGTATGAAAAAATATATAGTTCATCTGAATTTTTATATTCCTTCTTGATATTATGTGAATAAGTCCAGGGTAGTAGAAAGAGTCTGGACTTTGGACTAGATAAAATGAATTGCAATAAAGACTATGCATGTGTACATGGACAATTCATTAACCTCCCTGGGAATTTGTTATTTTCTCCATTTTTTCTCAGAAATTATTCCAGGAATGGTCAAAGTAGGATTAAATACAATAACATAGTCAAAATATCAATGAAGGGACTGCGTTAGATCCTTAGGATTGCCATAAAATTTTCACAAATTAGATGGCTTGAAACAATAGCAATTTATTCTTTCTCAATTCTGGAGGCCAGAAGTCTAAAGTCAAGGAGTTAGCAAGGCTTCAAGGGGAAGCTAGACCTTCTAGCTTCTGTGGCTCCAGACAGTCCTTGGCTTGCTGTATCACTCCAATTTCTGCCTCCATCTTCACATGGTTTTTCTGTGTCTTCTTCTCTCCTTTTTTTTTTTTAAATTGGCCCCTTATTCATTCAATTAATAAATCAAGATATATTCATTGAGTGTCTATGGCATGCCAAGTCCACTGATGGCTACTGGGGATAGTAAAAGGAATAAGCACAATCAATTTCTAATCTTGAGGAAGATACATTCTAGCACAAAGGTTCTACCTTGGCAGCCCTAGGCTAAATAAATTTTCCAAATATTTTCTTTGGGTGACACAGTGCCAAAAATAGTGAATGTGAATGATCTTATGGAGATCACGTTATGGCCACTGCTCTTTCAATGTAGGTCATTTATTTTTATTTTTTATTTTTTAATTTCAGAATATTAGGGTTACACATGTTTTATTTACATTCTTGGTTTTTACAGATTGAGTCAAAGCTAGAACTGTGACTCAGATAGTGTGCACTATACCCAATAGGAGTGAAATTGCCCATCTCCTCTCCATCCTCCCAGCTTAATTTTTATTGAAATTTACTTTTGTATGTACACTTAAGTATTGATCAATTAGTTCCAGTTTGGTGTTGAACATAAGTGTTTGTTTTTTCATTCTTGTGATGCCTCACTTAAAAGAATGTATCCAGTACCATGTAGGTTGTGACAAAAGATACTAAATCATTTTTATGGCCCAATAGCACTCCATAGTATGCATACACCACATGTCATTAATCCATTCATGTGTTAGTGACCAATTAGGTTGCTTGCACAACTCTTGGATTGTGACTTGTGCTGCCGTAAACATTTGAGTACAGGTGTATTTTTATAAAATCACCTTTTTTTCTTTTGGATATATACCCAGCAGTGGAATTGCTGGATCATATCATAGGTTTACTTAAGTTCTCTGAGGTATCGCCAGTTTTCCATAGAGGTTGTTCTAGATTTTAGTCCTACCAACAGTGCATAAGAGTTCCTTTCTTTCCACATCCACACCAGCATCTGTTGTTTTGGGACTTTTAAGAAATGCCATGAAGGATATCTAACAGTACGATCAAAATATTTCTGAATGTATATGAATCGTGCCCTGTGATTGCACCAATGTACATAATTATGATTCAATAAAATTATTAAAAAAAATATGAGTCATTATCATTGGAGTTAGGTAATATCTTATTGGAGTTCTAATTTTCATTATTCTAAAGATTTGAGAAGTTGAACATTTTTTCATGAACACTTGAAGAATACACAATGATTTCAAGTTACTTAATAACATTTTTCTGAATAAGTTCTCATTCACAAGTTCATGGATAAAGATATATCTTTGGGGGAAATACCATTCAGCCCACTCCAAGACCTAAAATTAAAAAATATTCAATAAATGGCAGATTTTTTCTGATAGCATGTAAAGTATATAAATTTATAGGAAGTTTGGGGAAGATAAGGAAGGATGGACAGTGATGCATAGGATATTGAAAGTAAAATTTGTCTTCTGTTGACTAAAATCAACATTTTCCTAAGGGTTAACTATTTATATAATTTTCATGTATTCACTTATGTTCACTACTTTGGCAGAATAGTTCTAGAGAGAAGGATGCCTGACTTCCCCCTCACTATTATATCTCAAGGCACTAACATGCCGTGTCTGGCATTTGGTGGGGGCTCAGTAAATATTCATTAAATGAATGAATGGAAACAAATGAATGTCTATATGTCAAACCCTCATAGCTAAGTAAGGCAGGACCAGATCTAGAAAGTGGTTATTCTGATTATTTTTACTTGTATTGGTAAACTATTTTTGTTTGTTAGTTTGTTTTTAATACAAACAAACTGAACGACACATTAGTACTGTAAGAAAGTACCCAGAAGAATCTATCCTATTTGACTTGGAGCTAATCTATCCTATTTGACTGTGTGGCTGATCAGTCATTCAGGGAACCTGATCACTGACAAAGTCATATGGTTCTGGTTAGTTACACTAAATAGAAATCAAAGGAATTCTTTGCAAGATAATATTGATGTTCAATATTTGTCATGAGTCATGAGAGCCAGAATTATTGCAAAAAGGAGCACATGTGGAGGGATTTAAAGAGCTCTACACAAGGTTCCTGACAGAATGTGTCTCTACCTTCTAAAAGGTAGATATCGTCTAACTGCTAACACTTCTAAAAGTTTCCATTGGAGATTAGTTCTTTACAGTGGGAAGGCATCACATTTTTGAAGAATCTGCCAATACATGCAAACACTCACTAGGATGGTGTCATATTTACTTTAAATGCTCTATCAAGCAAAATTAAATATCTAGAACACTTACTGTGTGTGGCTTTGTGAAGTCTATGAAGATGAACAGGATATTGCCCTTGCTTTTAAGAAGTTTGTGGTCCAGTGGGACAATTTCTATACAACTAAATCTAATTCAATGCAGAAAGTCTCATATTCCTAAATAAAGATTTCAAGTGTTATAGCAACAAGGAAAAAGATGCTACTAATTCTGACTGAAAGGACAAAGAGGTGGTAGAATTGGAAATGGGTTTTGAAAAAGGGGTTAGGTTTCCACCAGAAAAAAATAAAGGAAAGGTCACTAGAGACAGAGCAAAGTGTGAAGAGACAGTGCTGCCTGTAGCCAAATAATATGAGACAGGGAGAAACTAAGTAACCGCCAGGAAGGAATGCCCCAGCTCCCACTCCACGTATTTATCATAATTTCAGCATTCTCTACAAGGGCAGAGAAAGTCCAGAGGGAAAAAAAAGCTCTGTGAGATTGGTTTGGGGGGCTGGAGGGCACTAAGTGGTGGTCAGAAAAGAGTGGGTTTGGGGGAATCAGGCTGAAAGCTGAAGGTTGTAGACTGAGAAGGAATCCTCTGTACTCATCCCTACCCTTTTCCAGGTTTCTGGGCTGGACTCAGAAGCCCCCGAGGTAGTAGTGCCCATTATGAGTGGCCCATGGAGCTGCTCTCAAGCTGCCCAGAGCAGTGGTCTGTCCTGCAACACTGAGATGTGCACTCCCCATGTGGGGGCTTCTCCTCAACCTCCCTGCTCAGACCCCCCAGAGGCCTTTCCCCTCTGTTCTTAGGGCTTTCTGCGTGGCCACTCCCCCAGCTGTTTTCCAGCTCCAACTCCACTCCTATTTTTTTCTTCTTTCTTTTCCAATTCTTGCCCTTCCTTATGCTATTGCTGATGCCTTCCCATTCCCTCTTGATTCTTCTTTTTATACTCTTGTGCAGATTTCTGCAGGCAGTTCCAGTGGAATTAAGAAGACAGTGCTATCTACTACAAACCCTTAAAAAAAAGGCCGCTAGTGGCCCCCAAATATTTACACAGGAAAACTGTCTAAGTGACTTGGTAATGAAAAAACATGTTTGTGTAACTGGGGAAATAGCTTCTTCCATACAACGTGTTTCCATGACCTAATAAAGGATTAAAAGCACACCTTGTGTGGAAGTACCACTTAAAAGCCTCGGCCTTTGCCTTTGTAAGCCCTAAATTGCTATTTTCAAGTATCTACTTGATGGTGAGCAGCTTTTGTTTCCTTCAAGAAAATTCCCTGATCTGTATGGCTGATGCATGCTTCTGATTTTCTTGAGCATACAGTAATTTCCAAGGATACACGTGTCTTCATACATCTTACACAGGAGTTTTAAAAAATTTCTTAAAGGAAAGTGAGTATTTAACAGCAAAATGTATGGCTCAGGGACTTTGGACATGGAAGAGACCTCTTAATCAGACATTTCTTTCTCTATTTTAAGGGTACTTGGGTACTTTTTTTTTTTTTTTTTTAGACCATCATCCAGCTTTGTTACCTGAGGGAGAGAGGCGGGTAGACAGGGTAGTTCAGACCAGAAAAGGCATGAAGGCTCAGGCTTGGCACGCAGACATCAGTGGGCTTGGGACATGTGGAAGGAAGCAAACGTATTTTACAGAGTAGGAAGCCAAGACTGGGAAGGGCTAGTGTCGTAAAAGGCAGGGTGTGGACTCTCAAGTGAGACAGATTTGGGCTAAAAATGGAACTTCTCTCAGATGTAGCGGCCTCGTCTTTTGATGGGCTAACAGCAGGTTCCAAGTCAGGATTAAGGACGGCAGGTTCCAAGTAAGATGAGGAAGCTGACGTAGGCTGTGCTCCTCCAGAAGCAGACCCTGGCAGACTCTGGCAGCAGAGGCTCTGTCCCACTGGGACTCTGGGAGACTCCGAGAAACGTGCCTGTTGGTTCTCCAGGAGGCGGAGGCAAGAAAGTTGGGATAGTTATCCAGAAACTCAGGAAACCCCCTGGACTGTTGACCTGGTATCACACAGCCAGCACGATCCAGAGTGAGCTTCCGGCCATTCTCGTTTTCCCCGTGATAAGTGCTTGCAGCTCTGACAGTGCCCCTGTCCCCTTAGAACAGCCTGCAGTTCTGCGAGGTTCTTCCACCACCTCTTTCCCGGCCCTTCGGTTCTTCTAATGCAATGCGGTTGTCCTGTGTCTCAGGAGGCCTTTCTCTGCCTTCCCTGGCGTAGCTGGCCGGCTGCCTGCAGGGGCTCTGGGTCACCTCATCACCAGCCAGATGCCCTGGGCAGCCTCAGAGTCGGAGAAGACACCTCTGCTTGGGATGAGACAGATAAAAGGACAGGGGCTCTTTGGAGTCAGCTGATTCTAGGTTCAAATCTCAGCTTGGCCTTTTATTACTCGTGTGTGATCTGGGTCAAGCTACGTAACTTGCCTGAACTTGATCCGTAAAAAGGAGAACTGGCAGCATAGAGCCACCCAAGGTCGCAATGGTAATAAGCAAGGAAGGCCTGGACTTTTAGTAAAGCGGCTATTCTGAGATGTAATTCACATACTACACAATTCGCCCATTTAGAGCAAACAGTTCAGTGGTTTTTAGTATGTTTTCAAATACATGCAACCATCTCCATAGTCAATTTTAGTCAAATTTAGCACATTTTCATCATCTTAAAAAGGGGTCCTATAGAGCGAAGGGGGTGGGGTCTTGTGCCACACCTTTTGAGGGCAAAACACGATTGTAAGAGGCACTTTACCTAGCAAATGCCATCAGTGTAACCTGGTTTCTTGTACCCTCAATGAATCCCCAACAATAAAAAAGGGGGGCCCTATAGCTTTTAGCCGTCACCCCCTAAATTCCTCATCCTTAAGCAATGCCCTCCTCCTGGTCTTCAATGGCCCCTAATCTACTTTTTGTCTCTGTAAATGTCCCTGTCCCGCCCAGGGCACTGAGAGAGGCTATTCCCAAGCTGGGACCTGAGCTTGTCTGTCTGGCTCCCAGGCTACCTTGTTTCACCTCGGCCTGCAAAGGGACATCCTTCATAGTCAGATGACAAGAAGCCCCCGTTGGGGCACTGTTGGATTGGGTCAGGGATCAGGAAAAGGTCACATACATGTGTATTCATGGAGCCACACCTGGGAGCCATAGAGCTGTCTCCAGGGTCTTTAAGGGTACTTTTTTCGCTTGTTATCGTTCAAGCTCAAAGATAGGAATTAGTGATTCCCTTAAGATAAGCACTCTAATCCATATAAATAATCAACACATTGAATCCAACAAAGGCATACATGTATTCGTGATCTATGTATATATGACTTAATAAAAGAAAAGAAAAGAATTCATGTTGCCTCTACTGAAATGGGAGGTTATTTAGGGATAGGCACATTTTGAGTCACACTTATTTTACATACCACCTGGGTAAGATAAGGACCTTGATGTGATGAGTTTATTAACTTGTTCGAATTCCTGAAAACTTACAATGTTATCCCTGGAAAATTACGATTTCTCTAACCTAACTGAAAACCTCATTTTTTTCCCCTTTCACTTTGGAAGAGTTTTAGGGGAAAAAAGCAGCTTCATTTTTACTTTTGGAGTCTCAGATCCCAAACAATTTTCTTTCATTAAAAGCATAGAATTATTTTTTTAATCCCTATTCTTGTTCGACAATGTGAGTGAGAATTAAGAACAGCTTTTATGTTTTATTTCCTTTTGTTTCGAAGGTGAGGTAGTTATTAAGTGAAACAAAAATGAACTGCCTCTGCCATTATATTTTAATATTCACTATTAAAGAAAGAAGGAAAAATAGGCTTCTCCTAGAAAGAAGGAGAATTGGAACATGTGACAACAATGCCTGCTATGTGCACTTTGGGAGGCACTGACACAGAAAAGACCAGTTTTCATTTCTTTATATCACAGGCTAAGTTTCACTTCTAAAAAAAAAAGAAGAAGAAAAAAGAAATCCCAAGATGATTCTCAAATAGAAATTTCCTTACCAGCTTTAAGGCTTGGCTTAGGCTTATCCAAATTAATGTTCTTCTAGGGTAATGTAAATAGAATCAGCCACCTTAGTATATTTTATAATCTGTGTCATTCACAAACCTAGACCCTTGCCATGGATGGATGAATGAACTTACTTAATCTATAGTTTTAGCTAACATAGGCCAAAAGTAATAAGGAAATCTATATAGAATGGCCATTTTGCCCCAGTGTAAGGCTTCTGAATTTTAATTTTTCCTAAATTAAATAAGTAGTGATGAAAATACTGGATGATAATGACAAAGGCAATGGAGCAGTCAGGCAATGGCCAGGGCCAAATTGGGGGTAAATATTTATTCTTTCTTGTTCTCACAGAAGATGTGTCTAGTGCCTGAACTCCCTGAGCCATGTGGTCCTGGCTATTTGCACAATCCTCTTCTGTCCTGAGATCAGTACTTAACCTGATTACACCTTTAGGCTAATTTCTTTTTAATGTGGTTATAGAAGAGGCTTTTGGAAAAATTAAACCATTTATTGGCCACTGATTACAGAAGGTGTGCATTGGCAGAGTTAGAAGGACAAGGACAGAGGAGTTCCAAGACTGATTTTGTTACACATTAAGTCTGTGACCTTGAGAAAGACAATTTAAACATTCATGTGATTTAAGTTATTTTGTAGTATTTTATGCATTGCCAAAGATCCTAGCTATTAAATTTCAGTCATGTCATTTTACTATTCAATGTGCCCCAAAAAATGATGCTCATAGTGCCTGTGAAAATCAATTATAAAAGTATATCTGAAAAAAGTGACTGATAAAATATGCCAAGCATAAATGATTTGGTATGTTCATTATTTTCATGTTAACAAATAAAAAATTCACAAGAAAAATAAGTTTGTCCATCTCAATAATACACATCGCGTACTTTATAGAACCAATATTGTCCTAAAATTTGTATTGGAAACCCATTAGGGAATTCTTTCTAAAGCTAGATATAGCTTCCATAGCATGATAAATTCCATTCTATCACTCAAGATAGTAAAATGTGTGGTATAGATGTACACATTCCATGCCATTCCTGTGTGACTTCGTGGCACCTCCCTCTAGAGTGGACAGAGAAAATTTCCCTCCCCCCATGATTCTGGGCTTGGCCATATTTCATGCTTTGTTCAAGGTAATGTCAGTGGATGGATAGGAACAGAGGTTTAAGTGTGCACTGAGAGTTTGCCTTGCCTCTTTGCCATCACATCATTAGGCATGAGGAGAATGTGTCCCTAGTATCCAGGTTCAACAAGAATGAAAAATACATACAACAGAACACACCCTGAAGCACAGCCGAAACTAGAGTCTCCTCACCAAGACCATAGATGCCTCGGGAAGAAAAATAAATGTTCATGTTGTAAGCCTCAGTGAGTTTGAGGTCATTACACAGCAGAACTGACATGTTAAAAAAAATTGTACCATATTTTAGTGCTTTTAGAGAATAAGTAGAATATAGACCCTCCTTGAGGAGGGAAGATGGCTATGAAGAAATGAAAAGTAAATCTCAAAAGGTTTGCTTTTTTCTGTGGATAAGAAAAGGGATTAATACGTTCAAAGCAAAAACCACTATGGTTTTGAAAAACTGAGTTGGCATAAAGTAAAGATCAGCCTTTACTATGTCCTTAATTTAGAAAATAGGACATTATACAAGTTTACTTCCCTTCAACAGTGTAGGAAAGCATTTGTCTCCCTGCATTCTTACTAAAACTTGACATCAAATTCATTAATTTTAACAAATCTAATAAGTAGAAAATCATATGCTACTTTTACTTGTCTTTGATTTCCATATATAATTGTCCATCAGAATCCATGTAGGATTGGTTCCAGGACCCCCAGGAATACCAAACTCCACGAATGCTCAAGTCCCTTATATAAAATGTCTCAGTATTTACAGGTAACCTATGCACTCCTCCCATACACTTCAAATCATCTCTAGATGACTTACGATACCCAATACAATGTAAATAGTTGTGATATGTATTATTTAGAGAACAATAACCAAAGAAAAGTCTGTACATGTTCAGTATAAAGGCAGCTATCCTTTTTCTTTTTTCTTGAATGTTTTCAACCCACCGACAGCTAATGTGAAACCTATGGCTATGGAGGGTAAACCGTACTTATTGAACATTTGTATTTATGCTTCTACCAACTTTCTTGTCATAGTATTTCCTCTATATCTTATTGAATGCAATGGATTTGTTCATATGTGCAAAAATTACATCTTTCTATTCTAAAACTCAACTGTGAGCAATTTATCTCATAAAAAATATGTTCTTAGGAATGCTAAAAGATATGTACAAGTAATTCACTGTAGTATCATTTTTAAAAACTCACAAAACGTTCTGGTTAGAGGGAAGCCTTAAATTTTCTTTGAAAAAGAACTGATTCAATTATAATGAATTCATTAAATATAATTCTAAGTGACTATTAAAAACTTGTTCCATATGTACTGGTATGAAACCATATCCAAGATTTCTTGAAGAAAACCCAAAGAAATTTTAAAAGCAGTTGCTCAGAGGAATGAGAATAGGAAATACAGATGGTGGTTGTATCTGGAAAGAATATTTTTACTTTATACCATTTTGTACTTTTTATAATAATACCAGGTTATTTTATAATAAATTAAAAAATACTTTTTAACAATGGGGTAAAATATATTCTTCAACAGTTTTTTAGGCCTAGAAATTCAGATTGACAAAAGAAGAAAACTAAAAGTACAATGTCAAGAATAATAAATACCAGCAGTTCCACTGTTGAATAACCTTTTGGTTATTTATTTATCTATATCAGAATGTATTCTTATGCTGCATTATTTTGCAACCCAAGTTTTTCATTTAACAATACATGATAATAATTTTCCAATGTTAAGAAATATTATTCTATAGCACTATTTTTAAAATCTATAAACTTGACCCTTATACCCTAATGCATTTTACTAATGCTTTCTTTTTAGCATTTTATATGGTTTTGACTATAAAAAATACTTATATTGCTATATGTTTAGATACTTTCTTAACTTTTATATTTACTAACACTTAGTTTTAAAAATATGTTATTTTTTATAAAGAGAACTGTTCAAATTTTAAGGACAGCAACATTAATTGTGGCTCTGGTATTTTGTGTACATATCTCAAGTCAACAGATTAAATTTTGATGCTATGTTCAGTATAGGAAAAAAAATTATTAGAAAAAGGTAGATTCATGCAAACTTGCTAGGATTGTCACCAAAATTCTCCCCAAAGAACCTTTTCAAATCAGGCAAGCACTATAATCATTAAATGAAAATTCAAATGAATGTTCGAGATAATATATTGGTTGTGACCAAATTTATAACCTATCAAAATTCTGTTTTTGTGAGCTTAGAATACATTTTATAGAATAGGTCAAACTATAAAATATTGTCATTATTTGACCATTTAAAACCTGCATAAATGAAAATACCTTACACAGTATAATGCTTTATTTCTTTTTCTAAGGCAGAATAAAAGCCATGTATTAAATATTCATAATGATAACTGATTGTCCCCACATTTATGAAATGTTTTGGGTCATGGGTTTGCTTTATAATTTTAGTAAATCTTTAGTAGACCTGGATAAGAAATAGGATGTCCTAATGTTACATATGAGAAAATATGTTTCACACCATTATTGATTTCTAGGAATACTTTCACTAAAATTGCCATTTCTGGAAGCTATAAAAAAGAAAAGTATCAAAATTGGGAGATGTTTCTCATTCAATAAAACTGAACAAAATTTAAGAATTACTGGACAAAAGATATTTAGAACTATTTATGTGACAGAGTAAGAACTTTAGGATCAGTATATTTAATGATATTACTACTATATTTTACCTATGAAGTTGTTTTACTACATAGAAAAAAATAAATGATACTGAGATATTTATCTTAATTGGATATTCTGTGTTTCTTTCACCAGAATTCTGAGATAAGAAAACAAACTTTTCCCTTTGGGTCTTCTTTATTCATTTTAATAGAAAAGCATAGTTTAATACACTCTTTTGGTTATTTTTTGATAAACGTTTATGATTTTTTAAAATATCTATTCTTTACTTGCACATTATGGTTACCAAGATAGAGACAGCTCCTTGGGTTATAATTAAAAGGGGAGGGGTATAAAAGGAATGAATGCTTGAAAGAGGACCACAAAGAAATACCACTTGGATTCACAAAGCATCACCATCCTACAGTAATAGAGTTCTTGATCTTGCCACCAGAGCTAGCTGGGACTGTCAAAGTCAAATAAAAACATAGAGATGAATCTCTATGCAAAGTGTTTTATTTGGGAATGTATATACAAACATGATTATAATTCAGAGCATACCTACTCACCAGAGTGGTTGTCAGTGTGTCTGAAGAACAAAGAAAAGTTTGGGAATTTTATTAGAAAGAGATATGTTACATATTCTTTTCAAAGGAAGCTCATTGGCACTAGCAAAGTTTTAGGGAGCTGGCAAGCTTTAATTAAAGAGTGACAGTAGAAGGCAAAAATAGTCTCAGAGTCACAGAAGGTCATTTCAGCAGCTATTTGGGGCATTGTGAAAGTTTTGTGATAACACAAAATTTAAGAAAAGTAAAATCTGCATGGACAGAAACAAATGAAGCTCTCCCAGCAACATCAATAAGCCAAGTAAGGGCAGCCCCTGTGGCTCAGTGGGCAGGGTGCTGGCTCCATATACCAAGGGGGCCAAGTTTGAACCCAGTCTCAGCCAAACTGCAAAAACTACAAATAATAATAATAATAATAATAATATAAGCCAAGTAATTTGAGACCCGCCCGGGTGAATCAGAAAGGACTCTATTGACTGTTTCTTAGACGTGAAATAATGGACCATAACACAGTGTCTTAAAATTTTTGCAGTGACCTAAATACTAGGTAAAACTGATCTTTGGGTTACAGGAGGCTATTTCAGCAGCTGGGCTTGGAGATTATTCTTGGAGCAAGTGCTTTGTGCCCCAGAATGCTTTTCTTCCTGACTCCTCGACTCTGATTTAGTTGGATATTACAAGAAGAACCCAGTTTGTATAATCAACTTTCACTTTTTCCTCTTTTGATCAAGATCTTCCTCTAAAAGCATTGCTGATTAATCAGCCCAAATTATCCCTTGGTGCCCATGTGGACCTGTTCTGGTGTCTCTGTCCCACACTAGAGGGAAGTTATGAGAATCCATGTCAGGGACTCAAGCCACATTCAAAAAACAAAGAGGATGCAAGGAATAATTTGCTCACAACAGGTTTGCATAGAGTCCAGCATTGAGTTTTATTTTATTAGAATAGTTCCATAGGTATTAGCAATCATCTTGAGGCATTGGGTTAACAATCATGATCTCAGTGGGAGAGATGGTTCTGTAAAAATCCAATTGGCCAAATTTATGGGAACTCTAAATCCTCCTTGACCTACAGTTTTTTCTCTGTTATTATTAAAGCTGTCCTGGTAAGACTTATTGGAGCCAAGAATCTTGGGGTTTTTATCTCATATCATTGTGTTTTACTTTCTCAGAGAAACATACCTGTATGTAGCGGTAGTAATAGCAATTATGTGTGCATAGACACCACCTTGCTAAGCTAAGAAATAATCCAGTGCAATCCTGTTAGCTAATACTACTTTAACAAGAAAATCTAAGGAAATTTGTTGGGCTTCAATGGCCTTAGCTGTGAAGTCAGTTATAGACTCAGTTGCTAAGGATAAATTATTGGCTATTGCTTTTAAGTGGCTAACTCTAATCCAGAGGGAGAAAGATCTAGTAACAGAAGTCCATCCTGCTGGATTTATATCTTTCAGTAAGGTATTTTTTTTAACATAAATATGTAAGTTAAGAGGTGTCAACTAATGTTTAGGTTTTTTTCCTATTTCAAAATATTACTGGGGTAAAACTGTTTTTGTTACATGAATTGTTTTTGTACAGTTTGAGTCAAAGTTATAAGTGTACCTTTTACCTGAATAGTGTGCTTTCCTGTTAGGTGTGAATTTGTTGATTAGAGTTGAGTCCAGAAACATCCCAGGTCACATTAGCCTTTTATTTTTCATGTATTGACACATGATGTTGCCCAGGTATATAGTGACTATTCAATCCCCACTGAGAAAAACATATCTCAATGGGTACAATAAGTAATTCCATGTGGTGTACTGGTGTATGAATAATTATGAAATGTCAGCAGTATTTATCCAAGATTCTATTATTGAATTATTACATGGTTGGAAGTCATCAATTACAGGACCAGGAACACAAATATATTTGTAACATGTCAATTTTTTCACTTCAATCTTATTACTATATTTTTACTTATAAAATCTTAATCCAATTTAAAGTCTTATGTGTGTGTGCATATGTGTGTGTGTGTACCTTAAGGTATTATTGGGGTAAGGCAGGGAATCTGAATATCTAGGTCCCAAAGCCTGACTTTATGAAATGGACTAGATCCACAATTTGAAGAGCTACATCAGGAACATTAAGGATATTTCTATGGGGTAGACTAAAGGGTCACTTGTATCATGGATAGATGAGGGTCAGTTGACAATGGACTGAAAAATGCAAGTTAGAACTGCAGAAAAATAAAGGCCTATGTGAAGACATTAATAATAGAAGCAAAGGATATATACTGTCTTGGTTTATGCATCTTAGGATAGTTGTCTACTATAGATGTCATATACTTCAATTCTGGGTGAATTTTAGTTATAAATCAAACTAATGATGTGTCAGTTCAGTCATGAGAAAGGACCTTTTAAAGATCAATATCTTTAATGAAGAGATAGATCCAGGAGCCAATAATTTTGAGTTCAGTGAAACAGGGATTGGTGAGCAAGACTAGAGGTAGGCCCTTCCAGTGGGGCTGGGGAGTGTCCTTGTGTAGGTGTCATTTAGACACAGTCATCAGATCACAGATCATGGTGCACCATGTGTTTGCATCCGAGGAGAGTGATCCCTCATCTCAATAACGCTGTTGTAATATTGGAGTATATCTTTGCTCATCAAAATGAGAGTCAAATGTAGAGGGAGCCAAGTGTACAAGGCAGCTTATGATTACTTTAAAAAGTGAAGGTCTGTGTACTCCAGAAGGAGTGACTCTCAACTTTAATAATAACACCAAAAGAACTGTAGGCCAAGGAAGATTTAGGGTCCCCATAAATTTGGCCAATTGGATTTTTATAGTTCCATCTGTTTGTTCTACCAGGCCAGAAGATTGGCGAAGGTGTACACAATGAAAATGCTATAAAATTGGGCAAAAAGAATATACTCACTGTATTAAACAACCAGGAAAGTGGGTTCCCTGGTCATTAAGAAGTTCCATGACTTAGCAATTATGAATTGGGCTGCAATAAACATTCTGATACAGATGTCTTTGTTATAATGTGATTTTTGGTCTTCTGGATATATACCTAGTAAAGGAATTATAGGATCGAATGGCAGGTCAGCCCTACTATGAAACTAATTTATAGCTTTCAAATGAAGGCTCTAACCCAACTATAGCACAAGAATATGGAGAAAGGGGCAAAGGAGGGGAAGGGAGGGAGGAGGTTGGGGTGAAGGGAGGGTAATTGGTGGGTCCACACCTACAGCGCATCTTAGGAGGGTATAGGTGAAACTTACTAAATGCAGAATACAAATGTCTTCATATAATAACTAGGAAAATGCCATAAAGGCTATGTTAAACAGTTTGATGAAAATATTTCAGATTGTATGTAAACCAGCACATTGTACCCATGATTACACTAATGTACACAGCTATGATTTAATAATAATAATTAAAAAAGAAGTTCCACAAGAGTTCCATGGGTGTGAATAATTCTTACTGCATAGGTTTTGGTCACCACTTCAGTTGCATTAGTGTTAAGCACCTCTATTTTACCTTTGAGAGTCTCCTTTCCTAGACACAAAGTTGTATAAGAAATTATTAAAATCACTTATAACAGCCATTTAAAAAGATGGAGACTTTACCTGGATGGAGATGGAACAGATTCTTAGTAAAGCATCACAAGAATGGAGAAGCAAGAATCCAATATACCCTATTCTAATATGAAGGCAGTAGATGAGCTAACACAAAGGGTGGAGAAGGAGAATGAGGGATGGGGGAGAGGGGAGGAGGAAGGGGAATGGTGGGATCATAGTGTATGACACACCTATTAGGGGTGGGACACAATTACCAGGGGGACTTTACCTAACAACCACAATCAGTGTAAACTAATTATCTGTACCCTCAATGAATCCCAAACAATAAATGAATAAATAAATAAACAATCACTTATAAACAGATTCCCATCCTACCTGCTCCCTCAAACCCCCAAAGTTATTCTTCTTATTTAACAAATAATTCCTATTAAACTGTTGCATTTCTGTTGAGGTATCACTTTAAGTGGTAACAATCTCACAATAATGCTGGGAAATGAGAGAATTTTTGCATTAGTAGAAGCATTTAGATTGTCTTCTGACCATAACCACTACTTTGTTATTGAGACTTAGTGATTGAGTCAACATTCTCCAGATACCCCTGATAATGATAATCTGCACGCCTGATTGCTGCACCATAAGGTTGCTTTCCCAGTTTTACAGAATTCTGTAAGGAAAATGAAAGTGAAACATAGATCTTTATTCTACAACTGTATAAAGTTCAGCTCTTTAAGCTTTGCTTATTTACATGGTCTCAGAATTGATCGTTCTTTTAAATGTATCTCATGGATATTTGTAAATTATCTAACAGCAGGTAATTTATTAACAAAGCCAATAGTCATAGTTCAAGTAATCTGTAGGAAAGTAAGGAATTGGAAGGCCATATCACTACTAAAGTAAAACTGTTCAATTTGTCAGTTTTGAATTTAAAAAGTTAAGCCATCTTCAAAAGAATTAATAAAACACAGAGTAGTATAATTTTGTAGCTGCAAGGTGTCTTCATTTCCTTCGGAAGAGGGGAAAGGTATGAAAGCCCTTAGTAAACTGTAAAGCGCTATAGATCCATAACATGTGCATTGTCCTTATCTATGTTAGGCCCCTCATTTTACCAGTAACAGAACAGAAAAAAAAGGGAGACTAAAAAGATTCTTCAAAAGCTTTTGCAGCCCTTTCCAAATATCATCAGGACTGTCACTATACACCTCCAGGCAAATCTCCACTAACTTTAATCCATGATCACTAGTCTAGCTTTAGCAGTTTCTTCTGCTTATTCTCTTTTAACTCAACAGCTGCAAATACCATTAAATGAGCCCAGAAAATATAAGAAGGTGCATTAAATGAACATTTTTCAAATTTCCTCCAACTGCCTATTTCTTATAAAAGAGATGAAATAGCCTACTGAAGGCACATGCTGTTTTTCTTAATTATGTTGACCAAATACTTCTAGATTCTAAGACATTGTTTTCTTTGATAACTAATGGTATTTAGTTAATTTAGTTTATTTAAGAGTCAAAATTAACTGGTCATCCCATGAGCTATTAAGAAAAACTATCAGAAAGAGAAGAGAAAACAAATTTTATTTTAATAGCTCAATGAAAAGATGACATTTGGATAATGAAAGAGATTATGATATTACTCCCTGGAGCAGTAGTTCTCAAGTGTGTTTTAGTCATGCATCCCCTTTCTTTGAAAGGAAGCTTTACATAAAGCCAAGGAAAATTAAAGAACATGGAACTTATCAGATTCAAGAAGTGAATGGGGGTACAGACACAATCATTTATCTGAGCACAGCTTGAAAAGCATCCTAAACAATGCACTCCAAAATCCCCAAACTGGCATTTTTGGTCCAATCTAGTCAAACTTCAACCTTTATTTTCAAACTTGAAGCTTCCTAAACAGAGAGTGTCCTGTAATTAGGATATAAAAGCTGAGATTTTCAATCTTTATGTAAGAAAATGATCACATAAGAAAAGCACAAATGCAGTTGGATAGTAACTAGCACTGGAAAAAAGAGAATAATGTAGAGAGACAGAAGACTTGGTTGCTAGGCTGTGCTATGTGAAGTCAAGGACTCTCTAAGTTTCTGGTCCTCTGGAAACTCATTCTGAAACACAAGGATAGTATTACACTTTTATCAAGGAGCTGAACAAATCCATTTCTTAAGTGTTTCTTCACACTTTATGATATATAATTCAATATAATATTTATTGAATATGATTATTTCATGCTAATGTACAAGAGATATATTGATGAACACAATAAGGTCCTACATTTAAAGAGCAAAAAACCCCAATAAAAAAACATAAATACTGTTATTTTGCTCTTCTTCCAAAGAACCAATACTGCTAATTCACGTGTGTTAGGATTGCTCCTTCCAGGGACAATCTGAAATCAGATTCCTATTTCAAATAGGTATTTTTCCCTATCACATGAGTACCTGGGAATACCTGGATTTCATATGCACTGGAAATTTCCATATGCATTGGAAATACATTTGTGTCTCTGATTCACAGTGTGTGCTCTTGGGTAGTAAGTAGTCACCAAGCTCCCTACAGGGGGAGTGAGTAAATTTAGGGCCCCATAGGTGACTATCCCTATGGATAATAATAATAATAATAGGGCGACTATCCCTATTAGCAGTACATAATAAGGCTGCTAAGCAGTCAAAACATAGACATCTAGGAAAGATTTGAAAACCTGCTTGAAGAAGTAGCCTGAAACATAACATGTAAGAAAGAGGTAACCACATGGGGATGCAGGAAACGAGCAGAGCCCTCCAAGACTAGGCATGAGAAATGGTCTCAGCAAAGGCTCACAAGCGACAGAAGAGAGAATATGTGCTGAGTGATGAGGCTAAAAAAGAAAACACGGCCAGATAAGTCAGACATTCTATGCACCTTGTCAAAGATAGTGGACTTCACCATCTAGTGGTAAGAATGAAGAGAGTTTAAGCAATCTGATATTGGACAATATCCAATTAGATTTGTGTGTTTTTAAGTCTATCTAGGGTAGAGAACAGGAAGAAAGAAGAAACTACAGGCAGGAAAGCTCCAAATAGGAGGCAATTGCAGTAAAACAGGATTGTGCCAGTAGCATCGAGACTAGAGAGAGAAGGGCAGATTCAAGAGGTGTAAAGGGGGAAGTAGTCACAGGAGTGGGCCTTTGCTGGAAGGTGGGGTGGTGAGGGAGGAACTAAGGAAGATATGGAGGACTCTAGCCTGAGCCACTGGGAAAACATGGGGCCTGTCACAAAGGTAGAAAACACTCAGGGAATAACATATTTAAAAATAATACAGAGTTCATAAATTCAGTGGATTAATAAAATGTAGGATCTCTATAAATTGACCACCCTAAGCACTGGAACAAACTGGTCAACATTCGGAGGTGGTCAACAGAAGGTGTGAGGCCTACTGTATTGATATGTACATGTGGTGTCTGGTCCATGGACATTAGGTCAACTTGAGGTGGTCATTTGTAGAGGTTCTACTGCTATATTCACTTACTCACAATTAACCCATTTAATCATTTCCAACTAATTATTTTTGTCTCACTAAAATCCTAATTAAAGAACTTCTAGTATTTTTATAAGAAGACCATTGCAAACAATATTCTTGTTCCCAGAGTGAATAAATCCCAATCAGCAGCGCCCTTCACAGGGGAATATTGTGTATTGCAATTTTGTTTGCACATTCCATACACTAAATTAGCATGGTCCTGTGTAGTGAATCTTTAAAAATCGTTTGATGACAACAGAAGAAAGACAACCAGTAACTGCTACCGTGGGTTATTCTGTCAGAATCCTAAGCATTTTACAGTCTTGATTTGCAAAAATTGAAACTCTGTCAGCACAAAAATGAAAAAATGGTGAGCAAAAGGAGTCAAGCCAGTCATCTAGACTGGCTTTCCTTTTCATATATTTGGTACCTGAAAAGTTAATTAGAGTTCTCTCCCCTTAGAAAATGTCATTATAAACCAAGGTTAGATAAGACATTTTAAAAAAATGTCATAAGAAAAAATCACAAAAGGGGTAGAAAACCTGGCCATGCTCTGTCTTGTACTGCTCCTGCCAGACTTTGTCTCCTTGGACCCCAGCTATCAAACAAATTGATCCCTGACATTTCTGAGCACAGGCACCACATGGCTGATGCACATTTACAGAAAGAGGCAGAGCAGAGGAAAGCAAATAGCATTCATTGGCTTCCTCCCCTACGGGCTTTTAATTATAGACCTCATGGGGGTCTTCCAATTAGCCAGTTAATCAATGTGTTAATCAATGGAATGTGCAAAGGGTCACATTCCAGACACTAGGTGTGACAGTACCAAAGCTGCCATGAAAAGAAAAGCATGCCCCCTTTTGCTTATGATCTGAATTTCCCCCAGCTACTAAGCACACGGCAAAAATTAGTCCAGCTGAAGTATCCACCTCTTGGATTTCTACCTTTCTGCTGTAGGGAGAAACACCTTTCTCCTAGGCATTTCCACTCACTCAGGGTTACATAGCACCAAAAGGTCTCTGTTCCTGAATAAGAGTTGAAAATCAAAGACAACAAGAGTAATAGTTTTAGAGTAGTTCTGATTTATGCTTTTGGAATTTTGTTGTAAGAAAGTGGAATTATTGAGAGAGTCTCCTTATCAGTTGCTGTGATCCAAGGAGCAATGAGTAAGGAATTTTTCTGGATAGATTCAAGGAATCTGTGAGGTACAAGAGGAGGCACCATCTCCTCTGGATTGAGAAAGAGGGCTGGTGTTAATGGTGAAGAGATTCTGTGACCTCCTCCTCTAAGTCTGCTGTAAATTTCATAAGCCCAAAACATTTTCTACTGCTAAATTAGAAAATGACAAAACTCTCCTTACATTTAGTTTTTTCCCTACAAAGTATCCACAGAAGGAGTGAGTTGGCGATGAGTTGACACACAGTGCTATGCCAGGTCAGTCGTCCTCTTGATAAAAAATACTGTAAGATGACACAATCACAGCCCAAGAGACTGAAACTCGATGATGGCCAGGTGTAATTGGCTGAATCATTGCTTCCAAAAATCAAGGAGCTTAATGACACTAGTGATCTTCCAATATGGCACATCCCTGTGAAGAGAACATTGTAAAGTCTCACAGGACAAGAGCCTGCAAACTTAGCCTTGGTGGTGACGTTGGGATCCTCATCCTGATGTCTATTCTGTCCTTCAACTCATTTGCATCTCAAAACCAGGCTTGTGTGAAGGTTCCTTTTTGGGCTTAACATTAACACATTGATCAACTTAATGAGGCACAGAACTGCTCCCCTGGCTACCCTGTATGTCCTCCCGCTTTCACGGAACATGAAAAGTTAATTGTTTACTAACTTGCAGATCACAGGTTTTCATCTTTATTATAAAGCCCTTAAAGAAAATCACTACCACTGAGAGAGGTAGTTTTCATTTTCAAAGCAAATAGGTTTCCCTCAGCATCAAGATGGCCCAATGGGCATTAATTTCTCCCTCACCAGTGGCCTCTTCCTTCGGGGAAGTATCATTTACCAGCCATCTTATCCCCTAGGACTCTCCTGCTGAAAATGCGTGTCTTCTGAACTAAGCTGAGGCAGGACCCTGAAGGAGAACGTGACAGGGAAACACAGCAGAAGACAAAGCAAGGATTATGGAACAGGTAAATGGCTTTCTTAACCCCCAAATGTCTTACCACGGAAAGCAATTTCACTTCAGCATGGTCCCCTTTCAAAATGCAGGTCATCTCACCCTAATTAAAATAGTGAGATGTTAGAGTTTGAAAACAATATAATCACCTTGATACATGTGAGGGATGAAGGGAACAAAATGTCGATGTGCCTGTGTAGCGTCCACAGAAAAGAGAACCTTCTCCAAGGCAGTGAATTCAAGCAGCCGACGAAAAATAGCTTGCCCCATAGTTCTTCTTGCGAGTAATCTTATATGCTTATATTGATGGATAGTCCAGAAAGGGGGTTTTCCCTTGAGTCAGTGTTGGCTTGCCAATAGAACTGAACACAGACAAATTCCCACAGCAATCAACACAATTTCCTCACTACCAAAGAATTTTCTCAAATAATAGTGCCAGCTTCCTTTATCTTTCTGCATTCAAGAAAAGTAGCAAGTGATAATTTAGCCACAGGCAAACAAAATCTGATTTTTTTTTACCAAACAAAAATCTGATTTTTCTAAGTTGATTCAGATCTCACCTACAAAGGGTTTACTGATATCTACTTATATTGATATCTCCTTATGGACATATCTGAACTAGGGCCATAATTTATAGTCCCTTTCAGTTATAAACTGATATCCCTTCAGTAAATTACCTTAAAAATGGCCAAGTTAAAAATTACCTCAGAATGTTTCAAAGTTACTTTCATACAAGACCTATTATATGAACTAGTTAAGGATTCATACCTGGATTGTCCTTTAATAAAGTTTCATTATTTCCTCATATTTATGGGGACCACAGTTACAGTGAGGGCTGACAGCTCTGGAGTTTTAACAAACTACCACTTAAGTCCTGGAGAAAATGAGGACCTGAGAGATTTTACCCCAGTCTCAGAGTGAATTATGAATTGGCTGACCTACACTAGTGCAGCCTTAAACTTAAAAAAAAAAAAATTAAAGAGGAAGTAGAACTCGGGAATAAATCAGCCATCCCCTGAGGGCACAGGACAGAGATGAAAACTCACTGATGTCTTTGAGTTCTCCCAGTGTGACAACTAGGACAAAAAAGTTAGAAAGAACAAAGGCCGCACGAGGTAATACAAATGTCTGCTCTGAATTTTAGGCTGTCACATCACAAAGCGAAACTGAGATTTTGAGAGTGATCTCGTATGATTTTTGCCATCTTAAAGGTTCTAAGTTGCCAAGCTAGCTCTATAGTGCAATTGTTTTTAACCAGAGTGTGTATCAGAGTCATCTTTGGATCTTTTTATAAAAAGCCATTCCCTATCTTTGTATTGCTGAAGGGTCAGTGGATCTGAAGTGAAATCTGTGTAATTTTTCAGAGCTCCTTAGAGGATGGAGAACCAAACATATGGGGCCTGATTAATTTCTAGGAAGAAATTCTCTACCTTTAATGTGCTTGGGTGTCACCCCACCATTCCACTCAAACCTCAGATTTTGTTTATAGGTTCTGACTCAGTAAATCTGGGTTAGGGTTGAAAGTCTGCATTTCTAGCCAGTTCCCTTATGACATGGATGCTACTGGTGCGGCCACACTCTATGCAATTGGTCAACAGGCCTTACATTCAACTTCAAAAGGCTTCCTTCAGGGAAGTAGGCACAAGGCAGAGCTGGGAACCTGTGTGGTTCGTGGATTGGCTAACACAAAAATCACATGAGGTATTTGTTAGAAATAAAGACACCAGGGCCTCACTCCAAAGAGATCCAGTCAGAGTCAGTTAATCTCCCTAGGTAATTATTTCATACACAATAAAATTTGGAAACTACTAAAGGCAAAAGAATCATTAGCAATAGATAAGTAAAAGAATTATGAGTTCCATAATCATCCAACAAAGAATTATATATATAAACTCATTATAAATTTAATACATTTTCAGACTCATCTCACCCTAATTAAAATAGTGAGATGTTAGAGTTTGAAAACAATATAATCACCTTGATACATGAGTATTTAAAGTATATACAAAAGAATAAACAACACCTTAAATATCATTAAGCTTGCTAATGATTGACTATGCTGTCACTCTTACAGACTAAATGTTTGGGTTTCTTAAAATTCATACATCAAATCCCTAACCCCCAGTGTGATAGTACTTGGTGGTAAAACTTTGGGGGGGTGGTAATTACATCATGGGGACAGAGCCCTTGATGGGATTAGTGCCCTCATAAGAAGAGACAAAAGAGAGATAATCTCCTGCTGGCCCACATAAGGATACATCAAGAGGACAGCCATCTGCAAACCAGAAAGAGGGCTCTCATCAGGAAATGAACTCGCACCTTGGCCTTGGACTTCCCAGCCTCCAGAATTGTGAAAAATGTTTGTGGTGTAAGCCACCCAATCTATCATATTTGTGCATAGGCTGATAGTATACCCACCCATGAGACTGTCTCCAGAATTGTTCTACTTTGGAGTCACATGTGATCTACTTTATTTTCCCAACTTCTTTTTCTTAAATGCTCTCCCCTTATATACAGCTCCTTTGTCTTCCCTGCATATTCTGTGCATTCTCTATTCCCTGCCTGAGCAAAATCACTTTTAATTTTATCCAGACAAATGTTGCTCTGTGCCTAATTCTCTGTACTCCAACTCCCTGAATGTTATCTCTGACACCAAAAAAAAAAAAAAAATGAACTCACAGAAGGGACAAAGCGGAAGGCTTTTCTTCTTTAAGGTGCTGATCATACATAAATGCCATTTCCCTGCATAAGGAAAAACATATTAAATCTACATCTATAAAAAATTAAGTGGACAAAGAATTTTAAATTAAGGTTGTAACCTGGCATTATTAAATGGGACCTGAAAATTATTTGTTTAATTGAAAATTGCAGGCCTTAAAAGATTCTCTTCCCCCATATAGCAGATGGAGTTTTTAGAAGAGTCAGATGTGCATGAAATTTTATTTTTATGTTTTAAGTTAAATATAATCACAGATAATATATTTTGCAAAATGTTCTGTTTATCTTTAGAGTGCTTTTCATGTAATTGACTATCACAGATTTGAAATATATCCTTTAGCAGACCCCTTCTCATAATTTAATTTGGAAAATGTTTCATGAGACTATGTCATGCTTATTTATTCATTCTTACTTCTTTGTGATGGTCATGTTTTCTACGTTGAAATCTCTTCTTAATAATAATACCTGGGTCATGAAAAAGTTTTGAGAGACACTATAACTTAAAACCCATGCAGATGGAAATAAATGAAGCCTCCCAACAATGATGGTAAGCTGAGCAAGTTGAAATGTGCACAGGTGGATCAGAAAGGACGCTGCTGACTGTGTTTTTTGGAAGTGAAATAATGGACCATAACACAGTCTGTTTCAGAACTTTTGTAGTGTCTGACATAGTAGAAATTGTAGTAACAAATGACTATAAGTCACAGAGGAGAAGGCCTACTCTACCAGGAAGAGTGCTGTGGTGACTGTTTAGTTCCCTAGGACTTCTGTATTAAATTACCACACATTTCATGGCATAAATCAACACAAATTCACTACCTTACAGTTCTAGAGGTCAGAAGGCTAGTAGAAAGTGTAAGTGGAGCTGCATTCTTCAGGAGACGCTGTGCAAAAATGTTTCCTTGCCTTCTCTTCTGGCATTTAGAAGCAGCCTCCATTCAGTGGCTTGTAGGTTTTGTTGCCCATCTTTTTTTTTTTTTATAATTTTATTGAATCATAATTCTGTACATTGGTGCAATCATAGGGCACGATTCATATACATTCAGAAATGTTTTGATCGTACTGTTACAGATAGCCTTCATGGCATTTTCTTGATCACTATATAAGACATTGATACTCTACATTTAATAAGTTTCACCAGTACCCTGCTAAGATGCACCGTAGGTGTGATCCATGATAAGCAAATCTTAATAGCTCTCCATAAAATCCAATGCCTCAGCTTAGTGTTCAAGGCTTCCCAAAGTTTCATTTCAGCTCACCTTCCCACTGATATTTTGCTTCCATATATCTGATATTTCAACTGCAATAAATTACTCACCACTTAATCTTGGGCCTTGTCCATCTCGAGCCATTTTTATTGATTTTCCTGACTTGAGAAGTCCATTCATTTATCATATGGTTATTGAATCCTTTCCATATGTGAAACACTGAAAATAGTAACATTTTTAAATAACAAATTGTGCTTAAAACCTTAGAGAAAATATTTTATGTGATCAAAACCATATTTCATTTAGATGTCTAAACAAATTGACTCCTAAAACTGTGGCAAAGTAATGTGCAGGGTCCATCTTTTGACGTAGGAGCTGAGTTAGAGCAAGTCACCCTGAAGCAAGTCAGAATGCTCTGGGAGGTGAAGCCATCAGCTTGTCAGCTAATGATGAATTAAAAATCAGGATAATAGCACTGAAGGAGTCTATAGGATTGTGATAAAGAATAATTCCATAAATAATAACTGGAAACAGCACAACAGAGATATGGTGGATTTTATCTCTGTCAGAAGGTTTAATTATAGACCAATTATAGATGGCAGGGGAAAATACTAAGCAGGGAATCCTAAAATCCTCTGAGCTGTCTATGAGCACAAGTTATAAACTTTCATGGGAGACTGACCAGTACCGCAGAATCAGGACTCAAATCCATGCCTTGGACAGTCTGACCTGGGCAGAATCAAACTTCCTCAGGCTACTCCTGAAGTGAATAGGATAACTTTAACCAACAGAGACAACCTTCATCCTTCAAGGGAAAGATCTAGAGAAAACGCCAAAAGGGGCTACAAATAGTAAAATGAATTCAAGAAAACCAGAAGTGGGAAATGTCCTCCTCTAAGAGCCCAGATATATTGCCAATAGACAGTTACCTCAATTAGGAATTAGAAGTGGTTCTGTGACACCCTAATCTCCTCATTTTCCACCTAACACTTGGACTATTTCTTCTCAATTTCTCTGCTGTCATTCTATGCTTAAGGTTCCCAGAGGTTTTGTCCTCTTCTCTTCTTACTCTGTTCTTCCTGAGCAACTTTTATCTTGGCTGAAACTGTCTATTTTCTGATGGATGGACATAATATCCAGTTGCCTAGTGTTCATACCTATTTTGATCCCCATATACACTATAAACTTAATATATCCTGTCCTGAATTTAACATGATTCTCTACTATAAAATCTGCCTCACTTCCTTTCTTCACTGATTTGGCAAATCCTCTTAATTCTAATGCCTAGAGCAGATAGCAGCAAGTCATCCTTGACACTGCTCATGTCCAAATCTGACCTGCTGGTTCTGTCCCCTCTATAGATCACAGGTTCATAGTCCCTTAGCTGATATAGACAAGTGTAATCCCCCTCCCCATTGGTTTTCTTAGGTGCTGCCAGAATGATCTTTCTAACTTGTAAGATCTGCTGCTTATGAAACTTGAATGACTGTTCATTGTCAAGTTGTCTAGCTGCTCACTATGGCCTTGCCCTTGTCTTGCTCTATAGTCTCATCTCTCTCCACATTCATAAATGTGTACCCTGTTACTCTGCCACATTGACTTGAAAATCCATCTTTACTTTTCTATTCATTGTTCCTAGATATGGTTTCTGGAGGAACTTGGGATAAGTTTACACTTTCTTCCATAAAGTAGCACTTTAAATATTTTAAGATAGTGCTATGGTCCTGAATGTTGGTATACCCCCAAATTCATATGTTGAAACCTAGTACCCAATGTGATAATATTAAGAGGTGGAACCTGTGGGAAGTGATTAAGTCATGAGGACTCCACTCTCATGAATGGGATTAACGATTCCCCTTTAAAAGGGGCTCTAGTGGATTTCCTTCCCCTTCCTCCATGTGAGGAGGACACAGAAGGCCAGACTCTGAGGAGCAGACCCTCACCAGACACCACTTCTATTGGACTTGCCAGCCTCCAGAACTGTGAGCAATAAATTTCTGCTGTTTGTGAATTACTCAGTCTAAGGCATTTTGTCATAGCAACCTGAACAAATGCAAACAGGTGGTTATGGAGCCCTGTGCATATTCTGTTTTTAATGGGGGCATAATAGGATAGGATGGTTAAGTGTTCCCATTCCTTTAAAATAAAGACAAGTAGAACAAGTTTTCTCTGGAAATCAAAGAAGCCCAAAAGAAAAGTCCTAAAAATACTGATAATTGGGGTATTCCTTAAAAATCACCACAATCAGATCACTCTTTAATGAAACTCACAGTTTACATGTCCTGCCTATGCTTATAGAACTTCAGATCAGATTTGAATACTTCACTCATTTAAATATGAGTTAACAGGCCAGGTGAGGTGGCTCACTCCTGTTATCCTACCACTCTGGGAGGCTGAGGCTGGTGGACTATTTAAGCTCAGGAGTTCAAGACCAGCCTAAGCCAGAGTGAAACTCCATCTCTACTGAAAATAAACAAGCATGCCAAGCGTTGTAGCAAGCACGTGTAGTCTCAGCTACTCCAGAAGATGAGGCAAGAGGATCACTTGAACCCAAGAGTTTGAGGTTGCTGTCAGCTATGATGCCACAGTGTAGCTGCCAGCCAGCCCCCCACCCACTAATCAATGATGCAAAGGTAGCACCACAGATGGAATGATTGATTTGAAAGGGAATGGCTGAAGCTCACTCAGGCATTCAGCAACTACCCATCTTTACTAAGATTCTTATATATTCCAAATCATCAGATAACAATTTCCAAGAATAAAGAGCACAAAAGGTAACAAAAAACTGCCATAAACATCCTTTGTTTGCATTAATACAGGAAAGCATGTACACACCCTTTTAAACCAAGAATATCCTGTTTGGATATAAACAACAATGGAGATAAACCACAAAGACACTGGGTTGTCTGTTCTGTTTGCCTACTTCCCTATATGATTAACTGAAAGTTATTGTGTAAATTGAAGTAGGGACTAAAGTGCAATGCCCCACTGCCCCAAGCAGTTAATCCCCAGCTTTGACTTGGCAAGGCCCTCCAGTACATTCTTTCCTTTAGGGCATAACTGCCTGCATTTTTCAGCAAAGCCGCTTCTGTGAGCTAGGGGAGAATATCCTCTAAAACTCACATCTAGCCCAAGTACTAGAAATGTTCCTTCTCAGGGCCTTGTACCTCAAGGAGCACAAATGAGACTGATTCACCTTACAATGGTACAGGGGTCTGTGCCCATTCACACAGCACTCTACCCAGGGCAATGAAGTGAGACTCTATCTCAAGAATAAATAAATAAACAAATAAATATGAGTTAACAGTTAAGGAGCCTCATGCATTTGAGTAAGTCTCCAACATCAAAGACAGAGACAAGCTCCAAATATAATCTAGAATTTAGAGAAAATATGGAGATAGAAAAAAATAACACATCCATGGAAAAGGAATAGATAAGATAAAAACAAAAGGAAATTATAAGAACACAAAAGAATTATTAGAAAATTAAAATATGGGCTTGGTGCCCATGGCTCAACGGGCTAAGGTGCCAGCCACATACACCTGAGCTTGCGGGTTCGAATCCAGCCCGGGCCTGCCAAACAACAATGACGGCTGCAACCAAAAAAAATGGCCGGGCATTGTGGCGGGCACCTGTGGTCCCAGCTACTTGGGAGACGGAGGCAAGAGACTCACTTGAGCCCAGGAATTGGAGGTTGCTGTGAGCTGTGATGCCACATCACTCTATCCAAGGTGACAGCTTGAGGCTGTGTCTCAAAAAAAAAAAAAAAAAAGAAAATTAAAATATGGGCTCAGCACCCATAGCACAGTGGTTATGGCACCAGCTACATAGATCGAAGTTGGCAGGTTCGAACCTGGCCCCAGCCAGCTAACCAACAATGACAACTGCAACAACAACAACAGAATAGCCAGGCGTTCTGGTAAGTGCCTGTGGTCCCAGCTATTTGGGAGGCTGAGGCAAGAGAATCACTTAAGCCCGAGAGTTTGAGGTTGCTGTGAGCTGTGACACCAAGGCACTCTACCCAGAGCAACACAGTGAGACTCTGTCTGAAAAAAAAGAAAAGAAAATTAAAATATGATAGGAAAAAGAAAAAACTCACCCAAGAAATGAAAGATACAGTTGAGGAAATCTCTTAGAAAGTGGAATGAAATGGAAGGAGATATAAAGTGAGAGAACAGATAAGAAAATTAGAGCATCAATCCAGGTTCAATCTAATGTTATAAATAAGAGTTCCAGAGCCAGAGAAAGAAACTAGAGGTAAAGAAATCATCAAATAAATCAAGACAAATTTCCAGAATGAAGGGCCTGATGTTATAGCTTGAAAGGGCCCCCTATGTTCACAACATGATACCTATAAAAAGACTTGAATCAAAGTATATTATGATAAAATTTCAGAACGCTTGGGACAAAGAGATCTTAAAGACTTTCAGAAAGAAAAACTGGTCACATACACAGGACCAGGGGTGGGAATGGCAAAAATTTTAAAGGCTTCGCAACAGAAGCAGCACGGGGAGTAAGAAGATAGTGGAGCTGGGTCTTCAAACTCCTAATGATAAATGAAGGGAATTCTACCCTCAGCAAACAGCTAATAAATGTGAGGGTAGAGTCAAAGCAGTTTTAGACATGCAGGCCCTTGAACAATTATCTTCTATACATACTTTCTCAGAAAGCTACTGGAGAAGATAAAATGAAAGAGTAAAGAAGAGAAAGGGACACACAGGACCCCAGGCATGGAGGACCCAGCACAGCCAAAAGGTAAAGGAAGTCCCAGGACAGTGGCCGTGTAGGACAGGGAGAGCAACTCCCACTGGTAGAAGATTAGAAAGTTCCAGAATGGCTGTCTCAAGGTGACACAATTGATAGAATACATAGCATCTTTGAAAAACAATTTGAGAGAAAATTTACATTTCTAGAAGACAGTTTAGGGTAAATTAATATAAGATACGTGGAAAACTAAGCAAATAACAAAACAAATACCAAGAAAACAAAAAGTTGTGCAGGCAAGAAAATATATGGCTCAGCAATGAAAACACTGTGACTATCTAATTAAAAGAGAAGACAATAGATTAGGAGCAGGAGGGAACCAGATGTATATGAGTAGGAGGGATAGTGGGGGGGGGGGTCAGAGAGTCACAAAATTCTCATCTTCATAACAGGAAGTCGATAGGTAAAATTAAAAACTTGAAAGAATAGCAACAAACATAGGAATGGCCATAAACACCAAAGAAACAGAAAAACGTGGTCTTTCAAAATAAGAATTGGGAGCTGTTAGATTATTGTTTTCATAATAAACTTTATAGAACTATTTAAAATTTTTTTTTGAGACAGAGCCTCAAGTTGTCACCCTGGATAGAGTGCTGTGGCATCACAGCTCACAGCAACCTCCAATTCTTGGGCAGAAACGAGTCTCTTGCCTCCACCTCCCGAGTACCTGGGACAACAGGTGCCCACCACAATGCCTGGCCTTTTTTTGGTTGCAGCCG
>CAUYON010080503.1:0-28625 GCA_963573935.1 Arctocebus calabarensis | reverse complement strand
TCTGAACTCTGCTCGCTTGTTTGTATGGAGGTATGGCGTATACTGCGAGCTGTTCTCTTGGGGGAGGGGACTCCCGTCCGCTTGGCGATGTGCTCTGTACCTTTATTTGTATCCTTGGGGTCGCAGGTCGCTCCAGCAGTGTTGATGTGTGTTCCTCGACCTTGTCTCTTGGCTCAGCTCCAAACCGTTGGCTTTCTCGCCAAATTTCTGTCCTTTAACTCTCCTTCTGGACAGGAGCGTCTCCAGAAAGCTGGCTACAGACCGCCATCTTGGCTCTGGCCCCCATTCTTCTTTAATACCAGTGTAGGGATTTGGGGTGGGGGAATAGCAATATGCCCAAGAAATAAACAATAATTATACAAAAGAAACACTGTACTTCAACTTCTTGTCTCTATGTCGTGTGACTAGCTTCTGGTCAACAAGAAATTAATGGCTGAGGCTGCAAGAAAATGCTTTTAAAAGAACTCAAATTCATCTGAGATGTAACTTTTTGCCTTTAATCTTCCTTCTCCTTATGTCTGGAACATGGATACAATAATGATGTATATATATATTTTTAAATCAATTTCTTGCCTGGTACACTTTTCTGATGTTTTCCCCCTCATACGATTTGTCTGCATCTTTTGCTTTCCTTTTTTTTTATGGCCCTGATTTTGTAATATTACTTTCCATAAGTAGAAGAGAATGTTTTCAGTCTTACTTAGAGAGTGATCACAATCTGATTATTATTATTATTATTGGCAAATAGTAGCAACAAACATAGACTTCTGTGACTATGTAGAGATAGGCTCCTTTATTGTAGTGGTGATCAACATTGCGTCCCATGATCTCAGAAATTCTGTTGGATTCATTTTCATGTGGTTACCACTAAAAAGGACAAAAAATTGCATGCTGTGTTTATGAAGATGTTAGTACATTATGAATTAATTCCTGAAAAGGGAGAAATTGCATTTAGAGTGTCTCAGTAAGGCCCTGGTCTTCATATCCTCCACTTACAATTTTATGTATTTGATGACTGGCAGAATATTTCATAGGCCTACTTCCAGAGGCAGACATTTCAAACAGTGTCTCTACTTTCCAATTCCCCTGAGTGCTGGATGCTATAGCATACATGTCACATTCACTGTGACATGACCTTGAGCCCTGCATCTTTGTGTTACTATACTGGGTGATCTGGCATCTTGGGCTGGGGGAGAATTCCTGACAATTGCTCCTATACCAGGATAGGCTAAAAATAACTATTATGTACATCACATAAATGTGTCTCTCTATACCCAAAGAACATCTATGCCCATGTTGACTTTCCTTTTATCAGGTTCCCAAATGTTGAGTACTGAGACTTACCTACAAGAGAGGAAGTGTGACAGAAGGGTAGCTATAGAGAAGAAGCAGACAATACCCTTAATGAATGACAGGAAACACATTGTGTTTTTGCAAATTTAACAATGACTTATGACATACAGACCCAAAGGTAAACCTCTCTCCAACAGCCATAAAACCGTATGTGAGCTTAAGCTTCATTAGCTTCCAAGTAAATTTGTCTTTTTAAAGGCTTAAAAAGGTTGTGACCTACTTAATATCAGTGAGAAAACAAATTTCTTCTTGTTAACCTTCACACAGAGATACCACTGGGAAAAATAAAAATTTCAAATCATTTTTTAGTTTTTCTAGGTCATTGAAAGGTAAGTTTGGAGTTGAGGACCTATGTTTTGGCTAAGTATATGTGTGCATATTTAGATACAAATAGAAGGGAATTATTATAGAAGGAAGGAATCAAGTTTGAGAGAAGAAACATTTACCTTATCTATCAACAGCCCACACACAACTGCTTAATATAAAACGTCATTTATTCTTTCATGATTGTGTGGATTGACTTTGTCTAATGACATTCTTCTCCTCTATGTAAGGTCAGCAGGGGCTGGATGGCCCTACCAGGAGGCTGGATGGCCGCTGTACTTCCAAGGTGGTTCACATGCTACCCCACTAGACCCTCCATGGGGCTGTTACCCATCTTGGTTTTCCTCCTTGTGGTTTGTCTGAATGGTACAGGCTTCTTACATCATGGTTTTTAAAAGTGTTAAGAGAGAGTGTTAGAACAAAAATGGAAACTGTGGTTCTTGTAGGGCACTATTTTAGAAAGTTAGCATCATTTCCAAAAGATCATATAAATCAAGTCACAGTGTAATCTAGTTTCAAGGGGAGGAGAAACATACTCCTTTTTTTGATGGGATGGGTGGAAAAGAACTTGTGGCCACTAGAGAAAACATAAAGTCATCTAAAGTTTTGCATTCATAGGGGGTCATCACATACATCTATTTCTATAAAAATAGAAATAAACAAAGACAGAGAGATAATGTCTTCCACATAATAAATCCTTGGAAATTGTTCATTGACTTAAATTTTATGGGTCACATTTATTCACCTGTGAATTTTAACATGTATCACCTTACATTTTGGATTCTTGAAGATGTTTATACTTTCAAACATTCTGTTTTAGTCTCACAGAATTTGTCAAATCAAATCCTATGTTTTGGTTCAGAAAATCTGGTCACTGTACTTACAGACCATTTGTCTGTGGTCTTGACCTGGCTAGCTATATGATATTTGGTATTTGTGGGATTATTTAGAACCCCCTTGCTTTCTTTTCTACTTTTATTTGTTTAATTGGCATTTTGGGGAGTGGGTAGGAGAGATGGATCCTATAGCTGAGGATTCCTCTGGCCTGTAGGCTCAAAGTCTTTTTTTCTGGTGCAAAACAGTCTGTCAAAAGTGATGAACAATATTACAGTGACAGTGATTCCCAGCCATAGCATATGTTTGCCTTATACCATAGTACTTCTGACAATTAAGTTGGGGGGGGATCAATTTGCAGAAAACTTGAAAATGCTTGGACATGGATAGCGGAAGAGGAGAATAAGGGCCTTGCTTTTCCACATGAAATATTAGCTTGAGTGCAGGAGGAAGCCATGAGAACCATAAAGATGAGGTAGGAATAAAAACCCTTGATGCATGCACAGCTCGCTTGGGATTAAAACCCAAGGCCATCCTGGAAACTGACATAACCATTCATGTTGTAATCTAAAGCCTTGTCAACATATTGCAGGTGCACACCACATGACCAGGTGGGGAGAAGAAAAAAAGGTGAAGCCAACTGGGAAGAGATGTGTTGGTTTCATCTTCATAATACATACATCCCAAGGTGCGTGTGTGCATCTGGTTTCTATTTTAGAACTTTTTACTAGTAGCTTTACAAAAAGTGGGACAGACAATTCTGTGAGTTAAGGAGTCCATATGTTAACAAGGGGTTGGGAGAGACATGGCAATGTTGCTGAGGGACCTAGGAGGGCTGCTAGGGGCCAAAAGGAGAAACGTATGGAATCTAGGAGGAGTGCCCAGAATTGAGGTTGGGTGACCTAAATAGGCATGTGTTGTTTGGCGATGTTAAATCTTCAGAGTCCAAAGAATTTTGAGACATGGATTTCAAAAAGATTGTTTTGAGGCTGATTGCATTTTGGACACAGCTAAAATGCTTTTCTGACATGGAACAGATGGAAAAATCATTGAATTCTAAAGCAGGAAGAGATTTGAGAGTCATTCAGTCCACATCTTCATGGACAGGACAGTCCCTAAAGGCCTTGTATGTCAAATGGGTTGGTTATTGAGCCTGCCCAAGGTCACAGAACTTGTGTTAGGGACATCTCAGAGACCCATGCTCATGTGGCAATCCTAGGGCTCTTTTCTGAAATGTATGCCACTCCTATGGTGCGCCAGTCCCATGAATGTGTTAAGACTCCTCTAGGGGTTCCTGGCCTAATTCCCAGGCCCTGATAATCACCTACCTTGAATTTTTCCAGTAGTCTTTATTGAAGATCACATTTGGAAGTGTTTTTTGTGTTAAGTAAAGAGATGTCATGATTACACTGCTGCTGGAAGTGGAATCCTTCCAATGGTTTAGCTACATAGAAATTTATTAATTTTTCCTCTGGGAAGTCATTCTATCCACTTTTATAAAATGGTGCCCAGATAGACCCCCCTAACCTTCATTTTACCAAAACATCCAAGATTTACCCCTTAGCTCATGTGTTCTTATTTGTTTTTAGAAGAAGGCTTTATTGAGGGCCTCTTTTAGGCAAGGTACCATCGTGGAGGCTGTTGAGGTAATATATAAAATGGATATGAACCCTGAACTTCAGAAACAGGCTACTTGGTACAAAAGAAAATATAATACTACTTTTAAAAAAAGTGTTAATGTGTTTAGCCAAAAAGGATGGTAGGAGTTTGGTTTCACAGACAAAGCTTTTGATCTGGGCCTTAGAAGTTGGGCCAGGTTTGGTAGCAGAGGAGGAGGAGAGGCATCCAGATGGCAGAGGCCATATGAGGAAGGGGATTCTGTTTGTTTCATGCTCATGTTCAGAAGCTGAAGTCTTGAAGAAGAGGAGGACTGGGCTGTCCTGCTGCTGCTAACCTTGTCAACAGTTCTCCCTACACTTTCACCAAGAAGGTAATACTTTTTCAAATTTCTCTTTTTCTTTCTCCTTATCTTTGACATTTTGATTAGACATCAGTAAAGAAGAAACTGGGAAACAAATTAACTGTTTTTTAAATACTTATTATCATATTATCATTGGAATCACTAAGAGTCCCTTATGAAAAGGAGAAGGGACAGCTTGTACCTTATAAATGTCAAGATAGATTCTTTACCTTGAAAGCATCTACTGCTCTAGTCTCTGAGACTTTCCCATGTTCTGCTTTGTTTTATTTATCTTGAAACTTGCATAATATGCTCTTGAGCATCTAGCAAACTCAGCAACATAGGATTGCCTTTCTGCACAGGGAAGCTCCGGGAGCTCCTTCTTTATGTGGCCCTTGGGAGTTTGAAAGGGCCTATTTTGCTTGTCTGGGAGGGACACCAAGTGAAACTTTCAAGTGATATGCCAGGGAGCAGTGGGCCCTGATGTATGCTTATTCTTTTGGCAGTGTTGAGCTGACATGAGCATCTGTCAGGGCTGCCTTTTTATGACTCCCTGTAGACAACTCGAAAAGAGATGAAAAGGTTTATTGGATCTAAGGAAGAAAGTGGTCAGGAAAGAACATAAGGTGGGTGGGGTTCTTTGCAGATCTGAGGTTCCCTTCTGATTTCTCAGAATGCATGTCTGTTTTTGCTAACCAACTAAGGTTTGTGGTTTGTATTCTACCCCCACCCCTGCCCCCAGCCATCTTTGTGAAATCTCTTTAGGACGTATTGCCTTGTACTTTGTTTTTGGAGATCTGGAATTAGCCTGTGAACCACTCTTTTGGTATTTCAGATGGTGATAATCTCTTTAGTCCTGTGTTTTTGGAGTCCTTTCTGGAAGATGCAAGAGGGAGAGGAGAAAATAGTTTAAGTGCTATCTTCATCTTTGTCCAAACCCTATCCTCACTTCTCAGAACTTCGTGAAGCTATTTGCTTTTGTTCTGTTGTAGCTTGTAACCCTTTAGACTCCATGGATTAAGGTCTCTTTTGATGTTCATTTTAACCAAATTTTACATATCTAAGCACTTGGTCCCTACCTAAAGTCTCAGTTTTATCCCAGGCTCTATAGCAAGCCCAGTCTTTAGGGCAATTTTAGGATTACTGGTTTAGCTCAAGATTCTCAAAGTAAGGAGTAATTGCTGCCACTTGAGATCTAACTCTGTGATTCAGTTTTTCATTCGTGTGTTCATTCAGTCACTCATTTAACAAATATATATTGACTACCTACCTACTTATCCTAAGCATCTGGGAATATGGTAGGAAAAACACTGACAAAATGTATGTCCTCAAGGAAGGCATTTGGCAATTCTATAAACAAGCACCTACTACATACAGAATACTAAATGGTAATAAGTTTTATGGAGAAAGGTGAAAATGTGAAAATGATAAGATGGGCCAGTAGGGGAAAGCATTATAATTTCTATAGGGTAGTCATGGAAGTCACCACTGGGCAGGTAACATTTGATCTGTTGCCACATGGAAACCTTGGAGAAGAACATTCCGGGAAGAAAGAACAGCAAGGCCAAGTCTCTTGAGTAGAGAGTCTGCTGAGAGTATAGGATGGAGGTCCGAATGGAATAAGTAAGGGGAGGGAATAATTGGAGGTAGGGTAAGAGTGGAGAATGGAGTTTGTAAGGTCTAGAGGGCAATTGTAAGGACTTTAGCTTTTGCTCTGAGTAACATGGGAAGCTCTTGTTTTGTTAAGAGGTGAGAAATGATATAATTTATATTTTTAACATATTACTTTGACTATTTTGTTGAGAACTAATGGTAGGGAGATAAGAAAGGAAGCAGTTTGGGACTTTTTAAAGCAGCAAGTTGATGGTAGTGGTGAAGATAGGAAGAAATGGTTGGATTCTGGATGTACCTTGAAGGTTAAGACAACAGTATTTGCTGACGTGGAAAGTGAGAGGAAGAGAGGTGTCAAGAATATTGTTAAAGTTTTTGACCTGAGCAGCTAGAAGAGTAGGTTTGCCATTTGCCAAGATAATCACAGGAGCAGTAATGGGCTTCAAAGTGTGGGGAAATAACAGAAATTGATGTTGAACATGTTGTTAGGAATGCCTATTAGGCATCTGAGATGCCACTAAGGGGGATTAATGCAAAAAAAAAAAAAAAAAAGAGTTCAGGGAAGAGGTTGACGCTGAGTATATAACTTTGGCATATGACATTTCACACATGCTATCTAAAGCCAGAAAACTGACTAAATTAATCACCAAGGAAGTATGTGCAGATAGAGAAGTTTGAGAACTGAGTCCTGGGATATATCACATTTATAGTGTGTGGAGAGAAGAGTGAACCAAGAAGCCTGATAACAATCCCAAAGATGAGGTAATGATATAGCAGAAGAATCAAGAGATAATGGTGCCTACAGCCACGTTAAAGGATATGATCAACCATGTCAAATGCTGCTTGTGGATCAAGTAAGATGGAAATTAAGAAACTGGCCATTGTATTTATTAATGTGGTGGTTATTGGTGACCATGACAGTGCAAAAGCCTAACTGGAGTGAGTTTTAGAGAAAATGAAAGGAGATACATTTGTGATGTACAACTCTTAGAAGGGACTTACTGAAAATGGGAACAGAAAATTTAGTTTTAATTAATTGGAGGGAGGTTTTGGGTCAAGAGAGGTTTCATTTATATTTTTAAGATGAGAGATAAACTATAGCACATTTATTGATGATATTAATGATCAAGTAGAGAAGGAGGAGTTGATGTGGACTAAGGGAAAAATTGCTTGGAGTGATGTCTTAAGTAGATGAGTATGAGACTTGCTGCCCCAGTGGCGGGCTTTCCCTGGGATGTGCAAGAAAAGGAAGGCAGATAAGCACTGGAAGGTAACAGCTATGAAAGCAGAGATTTTGTGCATTTTGTTAAATGATAGCCCCTGTGCCTGGCCCATGGAAAGTGATTAGTAAATAGCAGCCGAATGAGTAAATGAATGACTGTAAAATTTATGAATGAATGAATGGTGCAGATAATGAGTGTCATCCCATTGGCTTCCATTCTGTTAGTGAATGGGAAGCAAGATACTACTTGAAAGCCTGGTACAGAGGGATTATTGGAGGTGTGAGGAAAACAAGGTGTGAGAGAGTGAGTGGGCTAGAAATAAATGGGAAAGATGCCAAGTAGCACCAAAAATCCATTTTAAGTTTATACCATGAATTAAAAGTAAGCCAACTTGGTTATATGAATTTTTCTGAAGTTGTTCAATGGAATATTCATTGGTACAGACAGGTAGATGTATGATTTTAACTAAGGTCTAGATTATTCCAAATATAGTCCTTCAGTGTCCATGTGGATTGCTTCTAGGACCCCCCAAGGACACCAAAGTCAACAGATGCTCAAGTCCCTGACATATAATGCATATAACCTATACACAATCTCCAATATACTTTAAATCATCTCTAGATTACTTATAATATCTAATTCAGTGCATATGCTATGAATAGTTGTTATATTGTATTTTTAGGGAATAATGACAAGAAAAAAAGTTTATGTATATTATAGATGCTTGGTTGGTTGCATCTATGGATACAGAACCCACAGATACAGAGGGCTAACTGTATATATGACAAAGGACAAAGGGAGGGTCCAAGTGAGTTGAAGGCATATGCAAGGGAGTAATTTTAAAGGTGGATCATAGAATTAAAAATGGGTAGAAAGACTGTTGGTGGGAATGCAAACTAGTACATTCCTTTTGGAGAACTTGTCTTTTATTCTACTTGAATGCTGCCTTAAGTTTGGCGGATCCAAACTAATTTAAAAATATTATTCTCTTAACATATATAAGTCTTAAACTCTAAATTAAATACAACCTGTGATCTAAGGGATGCCAATAGCTCTTCGAATCTGAGTTCATGTAAAATGAAAGTGTTGGACCAGATACCTCTACAAACAGCCTTCTATGTGAGTTATTACTCCCATCAGAGAGGACCTTATCAAGGATGTGGTTCTTAAGTGGGGCTTTAAATAAACAGAGGGATTTTGATGCATAAGGGACAATTTTTGTTAGAATTGTCATTATGTTGGTCTCCAGTTGTAGATAGCACTTTTCAAAGAACAAGCCCTTGCTAGAGAACAATTCCTAATCACGTTCCCAGGAAGAACAGCCTGCATGGTTATTTACTAGTTCAAGGTAAACTTGGGTAATAGATTCATCTACTCTTACATCTTCTGGATCCTTGGCCATCCTGCCATTCTATAACCTCCCTTGGAATATCCTCCTCCCTTCTCCCAAAGTTCACCTGTTCTTCGACTCAAATACTTCTTCTGTAAAGTAGTCTTAGATACACATTCCCGTCTTCTACTTTCCACCTCTGGTGACATCTACTGCCTTTGAGACACAATTTCTTTTCTACAACATGACATACAAGCTCTTTGTGATATGTCTCTTGTCTCTAACCTCATCGATTAATGTGTTTTAACAATTAATTAACAATACCGTATGTACCAGGCAAAGGGCTCAAATAATGGATCAGATATGCAAGGTCCATGTCATCATGGAATTTGCATTGTAGTGCAAAATATAGATAATCAAAAGCAAAGAAATATATTGAGATGATAATTTAAGACAGTGATATGAAGAAAAGAAAGTAGAAACATGGCATCGAGTGGGGGAAGAGAGGGATCAAGGAAGACCATTTTGAAGAAAGAACTTTTCAACAGAGACAATGATAGAAAATGTCATCCAAGTCAGAATCCAAAAGAAAAGCATTGCAGGCAGGAATAGCAGGTCTGAAAGGCAGAAAGAGCTTGTGATTTTGTGTAGTAGCCTGACTGGCTAGTCTGGATGGAATTTGCATTTTCTTCTTAATAGAGTAGGAAGCTATAGGAAGGTTTAAAGCACAGAGAGAAATATGCTCTGATTTATATCTTAAAATGATTATTTTCACTGCTATGTGATTTTTAATGTTTTAAAAATAGAAGTGGGAGAGGAAGCCATTAAAGTAGTAACTTCATCTTCAGCCACTCTTAAATATCTTTGCTCTGCCTTGGATATAACTTTCAGAACAATTTTTCCACTGACCAACAAGGAGATGGAATTTTGATTTGTAAAGAGATATTTTGAGCAGTCATGGACTAGTAACATGTATGTCAAAGGAGATTAATGTTTTAAAAATGTAGGAATGTTAGTTGTGTTAAATGCAGTATTAATTCATTTCTCCACAAAATATTGGCTGAAAGTTACACTGTCCAGCATAGTGCTAGTTTCTGGGATTGCAGAGGTGATAATAATAACAAGAACTAAGTAACAAAACTAATTAAAATATATAAGACTGCTATGCATTGAGCTCTACACAATACTCTTTACATATATTAATTCATTTTTCCTTACAACAGTCCCATGAACTATGTATCATTATTTTCTGTTATACAAATGAGACAACTAAAATAAAGGGGTCAAGAAATTTCCCAAGGTCACTCAGAAATGCAAGGTTTGAGTCTACAGAGGCTAGCTCCAGAATCTATATTCTTACCATCTCTATCAGAAGGCCTCTTTGGAAAAAACAAACAAACATTGTCACTAGTTTGAGAGCCTACTATTTTGTCATTAATATAAATACTAAGTAAAATTAGTAAAAGCTCATGGCCATGGATTTTGCAAGAGTCACTTTTGATAACCAAAAATATTGACATTCCCATAATCATTTCAATGGACTAAAAAAAGAAAGAAAAAGATACAAGGACACAAGAGGAATGAATTTGGCTATTTGAGAAATTGCCAGTGAAAGAAGTAACATTATACAGTAGGAATAAGAATTGGAAACCTAATATTTTTTAAGAATGAAAAACTATGAACAAGTGTGGAGATAGAATAAATCAGTTGGAAATGAAGAGTTAGGAGCTTAAAAATAGTAAGAATTAAGATACCCTCATGTCCCCCCAGGTAGGAATAATTTGACTACATGTTGGGAATCATTCATTCCACAGGAAAGGACTTTTATTAACTAGATTTTGAAGAAAAGAGGAAGAAGGGTAACTAGAAATAAAATGAGGTAAAAATCAAGGATAGAAGTAATTCACATTATCTGGCCATAGTAACAGAAACATCATCTGAGACGTGAAACCACGTATCATTTAACAGAGAAGACCAAATGTTATCAAAGCTCCAGATAGGTACATTTATTCCTTGCTGAATGAAATAAGGCCAGGAGATAAAGTCAGAACTCTATTGCTTATAATTTTACACTTACATAATATTCACATTTTTGCTAAATATTTTATATATTAAATATAGAACGTGCCACCATCCATGTTCAGGTATTCTCATTTTATTCTGAGTTTATAATAACCCCTTCAGGCCCTGCCAAGAGTCAACCTAATCCAGGTACTTGACAATTTCAATCTCCATCAGGGCCACGTAAGATAACTTCACAATGGTGTTTTAGAAAGGATTATTCTGATATGAAATGCATTTTCCAGTCAGTCGGACTTGGAGTAACCTCATGTGTCTTATGAGGGTAATACATCCTTATTTCTGGATGTACATAGGTCAAGGCCAACTGTTTGTCTTAAGTCATTCAACCACTTGTTGTAATAGGATAGTTGTGAATGGATGAATAAATTCAGAGGTAATCAGAGACAAACTTGAGAAAGAGAGGGCAGATGCTACCAAAACTCTTCCACCAGCCTCTATAATTGGTGAGCTACTTGCCGCTGTGTCTGAGCACTCATTACTCCACTGGGGCTGGGTGTCACACATCATCATCAGGCACAGGTGTTGGCATCACTCGCAGCTCATTCATCACCAGGCTGCAGCAGCGTTAACGTATGCTGTGTTAGTGCTAATCGTGTTTGTTTTTACAATCGATGTTGATCTGCCCTTCATCGTGCCAAAGAGATGAATGTTAACTGAGGAGAAACAAACCCGGGGCATCTTATTATTCACTTACCCAGTTTCCTAGATGCCCTTCCCCATCCCCCTAGACAAATTCTCATGCCTAAAACCTGTAAATTTTCAAAGATTAAAGTCCTTAAAATTCAAGATTTAGGATAACTTAAAAGTATAGAGAAAGCATTTTTGAAGAATTTATACTTGACATGAACTTAGTAGGGAACTGATCATTAAATCCTTAAATTCCTATATTGACTTTATGTCATTGATCTAACTATAGATCACTTAATCAATGGCATTCCATTTACCAGACTATTTACAGATTAGGATTTAAAGACAGTTAAATTTGAGTTATAGACAACCAGTCTTGCAGCTCAATTGCTGAAGTATATGATCAGAACAAAATGTTTAACATTTAAAAAAAATCAGGCAGCCTATAATCAGATGTGTACAGTAATATGTTACAAATATTCATTGATTAGGCTCTGCCTGATTTAATGAAAAGAGTCAAATGTAGATGTTTCCCCTTTCAGTATAGCCCTGGTTTTCATTAAATACATCTCTTGACTTCAGGTTAACAAATGAGAATTTAATTAGTTCATTCAGGATCTCTAATTTGCAATTTGCATATCAAATGTTACTTTTTAAATAGATTTCCTCAAATGTTGAGAGAAAGTTTCTTAAGTGTTCATAAACATTTATAGTCTTTACCTTGGTTTTTTTTCTTATGTTGGCAAAAGTCTTGCTAAGTAAAAGTAAATTTCCATAAATCAGAGTAAACAATGGAAGCTGTACAGCCAAGTGATTGTAACAGCTAGATACTTTGTTATTATTGCTGTTGTTTTAATTTTTTTTCTTTGTTTGCTTTGGTGCATGTGAGTGTCATGACGAGGGCTTCATATCTCTTTTTTTTTTCCTTCCAGGTATTTCTTATTGTGCTATATCTTTTCTTAGGGCCCTGGGTTGAATTCCACTTTTGGAATTCAAAAAAGTATATATGTATTACCCACATACATGTGGCTTTCACATTTGACTTTCATGTCTCTGTAGCCAATTCAGTATCTTGCTACTCTTTCTGTCTTTCTTGGACACTGGTATTATTTGTTCTTGAGATAAAGAATGGTTTATTTGATGAACATTTATTATTATGTACTTTCCATTTGCTATTAATTTCTAATATGTCCCTTCTTTTAAAGCCTAATTTTAGTGGACTCAAAAAATATAAATAATTATATTTTTTGAAATATAATTATTTTTCTTTTATTTACTTTATTCTCTATGATCTTGATTCTTATAGTTACATCCAACAAGATTTTATGCATTAAATTATTTTTCATTTTTACTTGAATATGAAATAAATTATTTAAGCAGAGATTTGTTTGTCTTAAGTCATTCAACCACTTGTTGTAATAGGAGATTGAATTCGCAGAGAGGTGGCCTGGAGTGGTGATTAAGCACACAAATTTTGAAGGTAGATTATTCAGGCTCTTCCATTTACCATTTATACTAGCACATACTATTTAATTGGTGTCTCAGTTTCCCCATCTACAGAATGGAGATGATGCTATTACCTAATACACGGTTATTATTGAATATAAAGTTAATTAATAAACAGTGCCTAAAACATTAGAAGTTTTTGTTGTTGTTGCTTTTCTTGGTTAGCCAGCCTGGGCTAGGTTTGAACCCACCATCCCTGGTGCACGTGGCTGAGGCCCTAACCACTGAGCATGGGCACCCAGCCACCTTAGAAGTCTATTATTTAAAGTATTTATTTAGCTTTTAGTTTTCTGACTTACTACTGACGTTTCTCTATTTTTGTCAAGGATAGAACATTTATTTTGTGTTACCTCTGCGTATGCACATACACTAACACACACATATATGCAGCTCACGGTGTTTGAAGGTAATCATTGAGGAATACAAAATCAACTCTTAAATTCTAGGCGAGTCTGTATCTGTAACCAAAGACTTGGCCTCTACTTGCAGTCTGGAAACATGAGTTTTGCTAATGAGCCTCTGTGCTTTCAGTAAAGCTCACTTCATGCCGATTGGGATGAGGCATGAGATAGTGGATAGTAGGCCCAGTACTTCATGTCCCTGTCCCTGTAACAATCCCTGGAAGGACCCAGTAAAATACTTCCAGCATCCAGAAGGGAAAATTGCCAATCAGAAGCAATTCGGATGGAAAGTGATCAATGAGGACATTTGGAAAAGCACATGTTCCTGAGCACCTTCCCCCACACACTCAGAAAACAGAAGATTCAGGCTGTTGGGGTATATGCAATTCTTCTTTAACCACTTTGTCTATGAAATCTTAAATTTTAGAACTTATTGACACATGATTTTTTTATACGAATGTTGAACTGTCACTGTAATTGCTAGTTACTTATTTAATCTGGCCTGTGGTAAACCATGGCCAGATTAAACCGGAATAACGGGCTCGGCGCCTGTGGCTCAACGTGCTAAGGCGCCAGCCATGTACACCTGGGCTGGCGGGTTTGAATCCAACCCAAGCCGCCAAACAACAGTGACGGCTGCAATCAAAAAAAAAAAACCGGAATAACGCCCTGCCTATGTTTCACACTGTTTCTGAGGACCACCAGAGACAAAAGCTGTATTTAAATGCAATGAAAAAATATGTCATGTCACTAATTTGAGAGTGAGGCATTATCTCTCACTGTTCTTCAAATTAAATAACCCCCCAGCCTTGCTCTCAGCAAATCTTGAAATCACATTATATGTTAATAACCTTATCTCCTTCATTTAGTTTGGGCTACAAAAATAATTAATAAAGAAAACATTTCAGCCCCTGGGTGAATTTCTTCTGTGATTCTGAAGATATATTCATCATCGCAAGACTAAAATCTCCCCGAGAATATGGAACCATGATGAGTTAAACTAGTTAAACTAGTTAGTCCACATAATCTAGATTGATACGTACTCACTAAGTATTTAATGGCCAGGTCAGTGAGGGAAGAAAAGCATTCAGTTCTCAAAAGATCTCAATTACAACCAACTTCTTATTAAGAGCCAAATGTCCCCTATCTTCCCTTCTCTCATCCCCTGCTCCCTGCTCACTTCTCTCTCTTTCTCATATTCCCCCCTTCTTTTCTCTTTCTCTAATATAAAATAAACTTATACTTTTATATTCTAAAAAAATACTAATAAAGGAACCAGATGTTGCCGGAGTAGTGCCTCCTATTGTATTCCAAATTTTATTTTTGTATTTCTTGTTGCATTCAGCCTTGTCTTCATGAAACCTACTTCATATTTTCTATTATTATATTATCCATAAAGCAGAGAAATATCTATAAGACTTATGGGTTTGGCTTATAAGAAGAAATCTGTTATAAAATTTTGCCTTAGAGATTTGTAAATAAATTCAATATAAGTTAACTAAAGTTTGACTCTACAAAATGTGAGGAAGCTTGTCCATTTAATGTTCTTGGTATGAAGTAGTAGTATCTCCTGGTTCCTTTCTGAAAGTCACAATATTTCATAGAAGGATAGAGAAAGGCCTTAGTAACCAGAAAGTGACTTGACATCTTGGTGGAAAGCAAGATTTGACAGAAACAGACACAACTGTTAGTTCAGCATCTTCTGTTCAACAGAGTTGACATCATTGACAATTGCTGGTAGACAACGTTTGATTGTGCTAAAAGTAACTAACTTTTCCTCATTTTTTCCTATATTTTACTTTGATATTGTCTGAACACCATTTTTCCTCTCCAGGGAAGTTTCATGTTTGGAGTTTGTATTACACACTTTTGCATGTTCCCTTTCGGATTACAATAATTGATTTATGGGAAAAGCCAAACTTTCCAATATAAGCGATGGGAAATAGAGATAGCAGCATTGATAACGTTTACAAATCTATGTCATCTTTGGTTTTGACTGAAAATCTCTGTGAATAAGGCAGTACAGTTTTTCCAAAGATAGAGCAAAGCAAGGATTTTTTACTACTTTTCACATTAATACCATACTTTACTACTTTTCAATTAATACTGTACATGTATATTTTAGTCATCAGCAAAAGCTGTAATAGGTGACAGGATTTCTCACCAAAGAAAAGTGAACATGATTAAAGAGAAGAAGTTTAACTTTATTAATATCATTTTTAAAAGGAGAGAAGAGATTACTTTTCCTGAGAACTTTTCTAGACTTATTGTCTATAATTATTATGAATTACACAGAGAAGTTGTCCCTAAAGATGGCATTAAAATCTCTACCAACTGACAAAGATCATGAACAATGACTTCTAACTACTATACAAACACCAATTTATTATAGAAAGTAAAGTAATAAATATAAACATATTTAATAGAACAGTATGTCAACTACACAACCAGGGATAGCTATTGATTTGCAACCAGAGGTTAACAAACAAGAGAAAGAACTTGAAGAAAAAAGAAAAAAAAAGAATTAGAAATAAAAATTATTAAGTAAGATTTAAAAGATAAGGGGGCTAATATTTATTTGATTAATACACATTGCATGCCTGCCTGAAAACATTACATGTACCTATGCATATATACGACTATTATGTACTCAGAATAATGATTAGCATCGTGCTCTAACCAGTGGAGCAAACTGGCCAGCAACTCATAATAACTAAAAATGAAAAATTTTTTAAAAGACAGGGGGGAGAAGGGAGGTCAGGAGAAAAATAAGAATAAGTTGAAAACAAGTAAGGAAGATACAGAAAGTTAACAGGTGAAGATAGAAAGAAGATTGTCCTTGTCCTGGATATCTCTTCAGTAAGAGTCTGTATTTATCTTATTTCTTCTTAACTCCAAAGGTAGAAAATATTATCTCTTAATGTGCTTTTTTTAACCTATTAAATAGCAGAGAAAGGAGTGTTCTGTCTTACAAAAGAAAAAAAAAAAAGAACAACTAATCCCTCATTCCTCCTCCCCTCCCTTTTTTCTCCTCCCCTCTCCACCCCCTCCCCATGAATCAATTGCGTTTTTCTCTCTGGTGGGTGTATAGTTGCTTATCTGTAGGCTTCATAGTAGTATTGCATACATTGGATCCTTGCTTCTCCATTCTTGTGATACTTTTCTTAGTATCCAGGTTCAACTCCATCCCGGTTAATACAGAAGATGTAAGGTTTCTATCTTTTTTTTCAGCTTTTGGCCGGAGCCGGTTTGAACTGCCACCTCCAGTATATGGGACCAGCGCCCTACTCCCTGAGGCACAGGTGCTGCCCATTTTCTATCTTCTTTGATGGCTGAATAGTAAAGCTCTACAGCACACCTCCTGGTTAAAGGCTCACCTACAACTTGAACTTTACTTAACAGATGCAAACAATGTAACCTAATTAATACAGACCCTCACATAAATCTGAAATAAAAAGAAAAAACCTTTAGGCATTTAGTGTTCTTAACAAGTTGAAATTCATATAAAATATCTTAGAAGAGAGAAAGTCTTCCTTGGAAATGTTTAAATAAATTTGTATTATTATTAAACTGTTTGTATAAGCTCTCGTTATCTTCAGCATAGGATAATGATAAATATTTTCTTTGTTAAATACTTTTATGCTTTTACACTGTTGATAAATATTTTCTTGGTTAAGTACTTTTATGCTTTTACACTGTTTTCTCTCAATAAAAACTTACTAAAGCAAATGTTAGTGCCCATAATTTTAATTTAGCCACAGTGGAACATCGTTGGACTCAAGTGAAGAATAAAAACTATGTGGAAAGACAGATGAGGTCGGACCATTAAGTCTGAAAATTCATCCTAGAAAAGTTTCTACGTGTCTTATTGCTGAATATCACTACGGTCACCTTTGAGGTTCTCCCTTGGGAAGCTGGGCACCGATGCCAGCGTCTAGTCCACCTAGAAATTGGAGTCAGAGTGCAGCTTCCCAATGGGAGAACCTCAAAGGACCAGGGTGATATCGACAATGACGTCTGTAGCACTTTTTCTAGATTGAGTTCGTGAACTTAATTTTCAGATCTCATATGTTGTGGTGACCATGTTGATGGCCAGTCCAGAAAAAGAGTTCTAAAATTACTGTAGAGGGTGAAATGGGCGCTGGCATTGGTGCATAGCTTCCCAAGAGGAGTGCTTCTCAGAAGAGACCTTAGTGATGATATTCAGCAATGAGGTGTGCAGCATTTGGGGTGGGGATGGTTTTATGAACTTACTTGTATGACCTCATGTGCGCGCATGAGTGTGTGTGTGTATCTTTCTCATAGAGTTAGTGGTGCGTGTATGATGGGAAAATGGAGGATTTATCTTTGGTGGATTTCACAAATACACTCCAAGGAGAGAAAGAAGAAGGGGAAGAAGGACGCAGGGAGGTGCGAAAGGAAAGAGAGAGAAAGGAAAAAAAACATTCATTCAAATGGCAATTTCTGTCAAGACTCATTTCCCTATTCCATGATCAGAAGACTTGCCAACCACTATAAAATCAAGATGAAATCCTTACTATTTTGACCTGTATTCTGTTAAATAGCAATGGAATCTAGGGAGATTCAATGTCCCATGATGAACAAACTATGGTGCAAAAATATCTCCCTAAATTGAATCTAGGAGAGATTCAATGTCCCACGATGAACAAACTATGGTGCAAAAATAGGGTTACATAGTTAGATAGAATTACCAATATGTCTTATCAAAACACTACATAACGACACATACGTGTCATGTAACAACAATAAGTTATGCTATATGTTAAAATAACAAAGACTTGAACTAGAATGTTCCTAAAACAAAGAAATGATAAATCCTTGAGGTTATGGACACCCCACTTACCCTAATTTGATTAATTCACATTGTATACCTGTACCAAAACACTGTATGTGTTCCATAAATATATACAATTATTATGTACTATAATAATAAAAAAATTAAAATTAAAAAGAATGACTCTTGATAAAATACTCCATAAATGTCTAAGAATACATTGTTTATTTTGAAAGATAATACAAAACACAGAATTAGAATAGTGTTAGAAAAACGAGTTTTAATATTTTGCATTTTTAACTAAAAAACTTAATTTTCCTGAATATTAATACTATTAAATATTAAAATAGAAATATTAAGTTAAACTTTATAAAATCATAGTCTACATTTAGGAAACAGCACAAAAGTCATTTTACTCCTTTATTGCTTGATTCTACCATTTTCTTTGCTGTTATAAAATTATGTCTGATAAAATTGCAGATTTTTCTTTGTCTTCTTTTGTCTTTATTTTATTAAAATACCTGATGTCTCTAAAAATAAATATCAAAGTTTCTTCAGTGCTGCTGTTAATCTTTTTCCCACAGCATTTGTTTGGGCAGGATGGAACAACCAAATTAAAATTAATCCCAAGGAAAAAAATTGAAAGCAAAAAGCAGAGCAGAGCCAAAAATAACATAAGCAGGTCCTTCTGCACTCAATCTTCCTTAAGTGTTCTGCCAGTGCACTCTCCGAGTGGATATTCAATTACTATCAAGGGACTCTAAATTATGTGACACATTTTGAGTGGTCTCAGGTCCACCAGGGAAATGAGAGCGAGGCTGCAATGATTTCTATTTGCTCGCTGGCTTTGAACTCAAACTGCCAATGGATCTCACTTGACTGAATTTTCTGCTGGAATGATTTGAATTTATATGTCTTAAATAAGAAAAGTTTATCTACAAGTATCCATAATTTTTTTCATATGGCTCTTTAGTTTGGTGTTTGAGAGTTTCACTAAATTCCTCATGCTTTTGTTATGACCAGTTAATGGTAGCACACTTCTTGTATTTTTCTGTATGAGGCTTTCCAAGACTTCTGCAGCCATGTCTCTGCTCGAGGAGTACATGTAGGGCTTTTGGGAATTGTATCACGGAAAGCTTTAAAGTGGAGGGAGGTAAAGAAGTTGCCAGTCAGGCCCAAGGGTTTTGTTCATCAAAAGGATTATGTGAAAGGCAAATATCAGCCTTGTTGATGAGGCTTCTTGATTTGTCTCTTAGAAAACTATTCGGGCCCAGTTCTTTTGATGCCTCTGCCATCCAGAGACCACAGTGAACAGTTCTGTAGCTACTGACTGGTACAAAACATTTTTTCTGCTTCCAAATTTAACAACCCATCAGTCACAGATCCAACTAGTATGGGACAGGAAGTCTTGAGTCTCAAGATATAACAGACTTTGAATTACAGGTGTATATTCAATGCCTGCCTTGAAAAGCTTCTATGGAAGATCATTCTAAATGCTTTGATTTCTATACCAAGAATCTTTTTTTAACAAAATAAAAATCACTGTTCCCCAAAATGATAATAAAAGAGATGAAATGGGGTTGACTGACTGTACAGTTCAACACTATCATTTTCTAGCTGAGGATATCAAGAGGAGTCGTGAATTGATTTATTCAAAGTTATATTATGCTATCCTGTTTCAATGTCAGATTTATTCTGATGAGTAAGTAATAATTCCTACCTTCCTATGCACTAACCTCCATATCATTAGCTCTAAGAACTGTCAGGGATATTTCATGAGTGTATCATTATCAGTCTTTTCTTGAACATTATTAAATTATTCTCACTTGAGATTAAGGTATAATTTGAATAAATTTGAATTTTTTCTCAAATTATTCATAAAAAACAAGTTGCCAGAAAACTCAGGATGAGGAGCTCAACTAAATTTGAGGAACTGTGTGGTTTTTGGTTGAAGGCACAGCAGTGGCTGATTTTATCAAGGATTGTTTTTAATTTGTAAAATAGTGATGTTTAATATTCAACATATAGCATCACGATCATAGTTAGCAATAGGACAATCATTCCTTAATCTATAAGCACAACAATAAGCAGGGCAGCCTACCCCAAAATCAGTCTTCCTAGTCACTTGTAAGTGGATGTAAGTTCTCCAGTTTGTTTTAGGCTCACCAATTCAGAGAGTAACAGGCCTGTGGTAAACTTATGCTACTATTTCACTATATTCTTATATTTCAGTACACATATGGAATAAGATAGGTATTTCATCTTTCTGATATGATATGACAGAATCATTCTTCCATTTTAGCTTATTGTCTGGATAATAATGATCCAACTCCTTTGACAGTAAGGGAAAAACAAAACTCATACACAAAATATTTTTCCTCAAACTTAAAATTCTCATTAAAAAATACATTATAGATTTGGGTTTTCTTAGGGTATGTGAACATTTTTTATGCTTCTAAACTTTTCCACTTTTAGCCTTCTTTAAAATAATAACTAATGGACTAGGCATTGTGGTGGGTGCCTGTAGTCCCAGCTACTCAGGAGGCTGAGGCAAGAAGATCTCATGAGCCTAATAGTTTGAGGTTGCCCTGAGTTATGATAATGCCACAGTGGCACTCTATCCTAGGTGACGGAGGGAGACTCTGTCTCAAAAAAAAATTGCAAATGTACAGATTAAAAAATGAGTTATACTGTATATTCATTCTATCAGGCCCATTACTATATGAAATAATTCCAAACTAATGTCATTAATCATATATCAATTATTTTTCATTTACATTTTAAACACATTTTAAATTACTTAAAGAAATATTTTCTTTAGTTTGCTATGAAATTGAACATTTATAAAAATATTTTAAGACCTAGGAAATAATGGATATTTTTTAAAGCTTCATATTTCACACACAACTGGACTTCAAAATATACTACCAACTTATCGTAACCAAACCACCACAGTACTGACATAAAAATAGACACATACATAGATTCATGGAACAGAATAGAGAATCCAGGAATAAATGCTTGCATTTCTAACCAGCTAATTATTATTATTATTATTATTATTGCAGTTTTTCGTTGGGGCTGGGTTTGAACCTGCCACCTCCAGCATATAGGGCTGGCGCCCTACTCCTTTGAGCCACAGACGCCGCCCTATAACCAGTTAATGTTTGATAAAGTCACCAGGAATACTGAGCAAACAACAGTCTCTTCAGTAAATAGCATTGGGAAAAGGAGATGTCCACATGCAAAAGAGTGAAACTAGACTCCATCTCTCACCACTTACAGAAATCAACTCAAATTGAATTAAAGAACTAAGTATAAGATCATAAAGTACAAAACTATAAGAAGAAAATGGCAAAAAGACTCCAAGACGCATTGGTTTAGGCAAGGATTTTTAACATGGCCCCAAAGCACAGGCTATGAGAGCAAACATTGACAAACGAGCCTATATAAAAGTAAAACGCTTCTGCCCAGCGAAGGAAACAATCTGTAGAGTGAAAAGACAACCTATAAAATGGGAGAAAAATATTTGCAGACTATGCAAGGGGTTAACGTTCAAAATATATAAGGTACTCATCTCAAATGTATTTTAAAGTAGGCAAAAGACCTGAATAGGCATTTTCAGAGAAGACATACAAATGGACCAACAGCTACGTGAAAAGACTTTCCACATCACTCATCATAAGGGAAAAGCAAACCGAAACCACAATGAAATATCACCAGTCAGTCAGAATGACTATTCACAAACTGACAAAAATATAACAAATATTGGCAAGAATGTGGAGACAAGGGAGCTCCTATATAATGTGGGTTAAAATGCAAATTAGTATGGCTATTATAGAAAACAGTTTAGAGGTTTCTCAAAAAAAATTAAATAGAGCTACCCTACCAGTTGATCCAGTATTCTCATTACTGAATATATATTTAAAGGAAATAAAATCAGTATATCAAAGAGACACCTGCAGTTCCGTATTTACTTCAGCACTATTCACAATGGCCAAGATACAAAATGAACATAAGTCTCCATCTACAAAATATTGGGTAAAAATTCTGATAGGAATAGATAGGTACACACACACACATACACATGGAATTTGAGTAAGAAAACTAGGAGAAAAAGATCATTCAAAACTAGCTATCTTATTACTGGATTCAAATTTTACAGAACATACAGATATATATGGTGAAATGAGTCTTTCAAACATAAAAATTTTACAAAAATTTTCAGAGAATTTTAAATGATCAAATATATTTAACATTTTTAAGTACATCACAGTAATATGCTCTGCAATATTAAACACTTCATTAAGTAATTGAATTCTAGGTCTCTTTCACTATTAATCAACACCATTTGTTTTCATCATATATTTCAGCCACCTGACAGTTCTTGACCAAATCCCTAAGTTTAAGGGTCTGAGAATTATAATCAATCTAGATTTGACCATACTGCTACCACTTTAGTTTACAGTCTTAATTGGGCTATTAGCTTTCTAAATGTACTTTTGTTTTGTACATAACGTGTGTTAACACATAGTGACTTAAGAAAACCTAGAAGGAAAGGCTAGGTCTCAGACTTATTTCCAACTCTGAAAGACGAAAGAAAGAAAGAGAGAGAAAAAGAGGATAAAGAGAGAGAGAGAGAGAGAAAGGCAGGCAGGCAGAGAGGGGGACCGCTGGTCTATACGCTAATGAGTTAGCCATTTATTTATCTAGGGCAGGACTCCATTGGTGGGGATGACCTTTACACGGCACCATGAGAAATGAAGAAGCATTAGTTCTTTTTAGGTAAGATTTTACAAAATGTTTATGGTATGATCTGTATATAATTTATCTAGAATCACTCTTCTAAATAAAAGATAGGAATCCTTTTTTTTATTATTGAAAAGTTCTCCATTCAATCAACCAATGACTATCACATTCCTCTACAATCAAAGGGGTATTATTATCATGCCTAACTGACACGTGTGTGTTAATAATATGATTTTAATATTTTTAAAAAAACATTTATTTTCAGTTGTGGGTACATAATCATTATATATCTTTATAGGGTACATGTTATGGTTTGATATTTAATTCATATTTTACAAATGAATAAACCTAACCAAGTATAATCCCAATAAAATAGGACAAAATGGGCCTGGGAAGAGCTGGTGCCCTGGGAGCTAAACTCAATGTTCAAATCTAACAAGGGTCAATATTCTTTGAAATATCAGAGTTATAAGAACTCAAAACATGAAAATATTTTTACAGGAGAATTTTCAAGCTATATAAGAATCCATTCTCTCCTTAAGTATGTAAACTTGTGCTGAATACATAGGAATGTTCAGACACAGAACTAACATAATTTCACTTATGGATATAATGAATAAAATGGTACTTAACATTTTTAAATTACTTAAGGTTAGAGGTCAACTGACAATATAGCACAGTTCGAATAATCAAATTCAATATTTGGGAAAATATTATTAAATGCATTAAGAAATCACTGTGTAAAATATGTTAAGACATTGCAGTTTGTAGAAGTGAATCATATTAAAATTTATGTATTTACAAGCAATATTATTCTGACATCATTAAGAGATACGTGTAAATACACATTCCTGATGGATTCTGTGTATTGCTCAACACTCATTATATACATAGTTCTATTTGCACACAACTACATAAGAAATTTCATTAGCATTACATTAACTTTGTGGAGTCAATCTTTATCTCCTTTCCTTTTTTTCAAATATAAAAACACTTAAAAAACAGTAGATTTAGTCATAGCATAAAAGAACTTAAAAGAGAATACTAATCTATCATTTTCTATCTAAAACCAAAAATGCTCTCAAAAGTCAATCAATAGGGTAGCTCCTGTGGCTCAAGGAGTAGGGCGCCAGCCCTCTACCAGGGGCATATGGTGAGTTCAAGCCCAGCTCTGGCCAAAACTGCAAAAAAAAAAAAAAAAAAGGTCAATCAATAGTAAAATTTACATGATTAACTTATAAACCAAATGGTGGTTTTCAAAAAGAAAAGCAATAAACCAGAGTTTAAAAATAAAATAAAATTCTGAGCTTTTATTGAATACAAATAAAATTAAATTTAGATTGACTATTACCCTAGAAATATCAAGTATGATTTTAAGGAAATGACCACATTTTGTAGGCAACTTCATAAAGACTGACTTTGCTGACAATCACAAATGAAGCCATCTATTACTTTTTAAACACACATCTAGAAATCTTGATATCAACATGTCAGTCTTTAATACAACATGTTGTATTTCATTATTTCATTCGTTTTGTATCTTCTGAATATTTATTTTAAATGTAATAACTTAATAGGTGCATATACAAGATTCCAGAGCATATAAAATAGTAACTCTTAATTTATTAAAACTTCAATCATACATTGGAAATTCAAATTATTTGAATGCTAATTAAAAATACTAACAATCTCTATCTTTGTCCATTGCATGGATTTATTTGTTCCTATATAAACACATGATATATATAATCTTTCTCTTTTTTTTTTTACAGACAGAGTTTCACTTTATCACCCTGGGTAGAGTGCTGTGGCATCACACAGCTCGCAGCAACCTCCAACTCCTGGGCTTAGGCCATTCTCTTGCCTCAGCCTCCCAAGTAGCTGGGACCACAGGCACCCGCCACAATACCCAGCTATTTTTGTTGCAGTTTGGCCAGGGCTGGGTTTGAACCTGCCACCCTCAGTGTATGGGACCAGCATCCTGCCCACATAGCCATGGGCACTGCCCTAATCTTTCTCTTTGGACACCTTTCACTACATATGTTATTATCTATCTTGCCATGAAGAAATACATTACCATAGATACATAGTGAAATACATATATTTACTCACAAACGTTCCTGTGTATACGCTTCCTTCGCCTACACACTTACATATGTATTTAGTAGATGCAGAATACCTAGGTTCTCATTATATTATACAACTCTGTGCCTCTCCTAGGACCAAAACACTTTATGGCCCAGTTTTTTTTAAGTATATAAATGGGGTTTCCACATGCCCCACCCCCCTCACATGGATTTTATGAGCATTAATATATTTTGAAAGCAACTTAGAAATAAGGTTATAACTACAAACTACTTAATAGTAGGCACATTTGATAGTGCTTCTATGTTCAACACCGAACACCTGATAATGAAAAGGAAGAACTTCATGGTGCAGTTTCAGTCATATGCAAAATGTGCATTAAATTTAGGGACCAAAGCACCATGACACTAAAGACTCGATAACATGCGCTGTGCTTTGTGCTATGACAATTATAAGAGTGAAATCACCGGACTCCGAACCAATGATATTTTCAGGGCCAAGAGGGCTTTTGTAGAGAGATGAGGGGTTTAGGGTGGAGGTGGGGAAGGATAGGCCTGAGGCTTGTTAGGCATGAGGCTTGGGTGGATCTTCATCCACACAATTCCACCACATCGGCTGGAGAGGGCTGCGTGGACTGAAGGATATTACAGATTACAGTGTGTTGCGCATAGGAAAGATAGAAAAGCACAACTAAAAAACGGTGAGATTGAAAAGATATCATAGTATATACACTTCAAAATGAATACAGAAGGTATAGGGGGAAAATGACTTTGAATGACCTAAATACCATCATTCTAAAGTTGACTATTGTTTTTGACAGCTGCTTCATGTTGATATTATGAGTTCATGTCAGATTATGAGACTGTATGATGATGGAACAAAATCTACACTTGCTTTTCCAAGTTGTCTATTGGACAAGATAATATTACATGCAACAAATATTTTTTCATGAATGCATTTATTTATGATTTCTTGTGTCTAAAGATAGTAAGTGGATTCAATACACCCTTTATGCTGACAAAATCCAAATATGTATCTACAGCATGAAACTTTCTCCTAAATTCCAAACTCCAAATAAAATTCCAACCAAACATTACCACATACCCTAAAATATCCAAATCTAGATAGTGATTCACATGCCTCTTAAACTTGCATAACTGTAACCATCCTCAACTTAAATGATTGCAACTTCATATTCCCAAATTCTCAGGCTAACAAGTTTGCAATTGTCACTAACTCCACCCAATGCATTAATGAAATGTTTGGCTCTAATTCTGAAATTTATTTACCCTTCTCAACACCGCCACTGTTAACAACCTAGGTGATGCACCATCATCTTACCTGCTATTTATTGTCATGGCTTTATGACAGGTCTTCCTAATGACACCTTTGCTTTCCTACTTCTTATTCTTAACTAGACAGCTGAAGTAAAATGTAAATAAAATCAGGTCAGGTCTTTGTCCAAAACTTAACATGGTATACTAGTTACTCACCTGCTCAGGCTCTCAAAATATCTAATGAACTTGATGGGTCATCACCTGCTCACTGTTCTGACCTTCTCTCCTATTAGTCCTCCTGCACTTTCTCTGCTCCAGCCAAAACTGCCCTCTGTGTCTTCAAATACACACAAGCATCACACTTTCAATCTCAGGGCCCAGGTATTTTTATAAAATGTTCATCTCTGGCAAGCCATTTTTTTTCTTAACATAAGCATGGCAGCCACTAGAAAAACTGATGGATTTAACCATTTTTGATCAACAGTTAGGAACTCTTGTAGTCTGGGGTCAAATTAACTATGAAGTGTAAATGCTAATCATATCAGTTCAAGAAGTCAAAGTTATGAGTCTTTGCCTTCTTTCCAAATCCAGTTATACAATAAAAGAACTTGCTAAATACTGAATGGATACATTCTAGCTTCTTCAATGTCATCAACATTTGTCTGAACTTCATCACTAGAAATCCAAAGCGCTATCCATTGTACCACAGAGCTACCTCATCTGAACTTCAAAAAGAAATGTGATATCAACTATCTTTTAATATATTTAAATTTAACTTATTTACACAGGTGTTCTATTTAGTAGAAATACAATAGAAACTTGTAAAGAAAAAAATGGTGGACATACTCTGAGAGATATTAGAACAAATTAAATGAAAACAATCTCTTATGTATACTTTGGAAACAATTAGAAACAATTTAACCAATCAAACTGACATGAATCAGAGAAACTCCAATAAAGAAGACAGCCCTTCTAGTCCATTATCTCACTTCTAGGATCTCTTTATACCATCATTAGTGCATTTCACCTTGTGGTACCTACATTATAATCTGCTTGATGCAACATAAGAAATACATAAAAATGAAAAAAGGAAACCTAAATATATCATGTTGATTATACCAGAATAGCAATTTAAATCTTCTTGACCATATATACTGATCTTTCCAGAAAAAAGATATGGATAAATTTTCCTCTGAAACAGTCATTTTCCTTCCAGGTATTACAAATCCATGTAAAAAGAGTAGAAATACAGATTTTATATGCAGATATTTTCATTGACGTATGATGTGTAATTGTGAAAACTTAAATAACAATGTCTTGAGCAAGTGGATACTGATAAATGCTGACCGCTCAGTATTCAATTATATAGCCATTATAATAGATTTTTGGACAAAGTTCAACAGTATTCATGTAATTGTATAAGATCAAAAAAGTTGATATACGTTCTAAATTTTCCATTTTTCCTTAAGATGAATAGTATCTTCTCTCCCCCATAATTGACTTAGGTAATATTTAAAAGAGACTTTGGACTTGAGAGGGGATACTGGAACTTCAGGACCTTAAGGATGGAATGAATGTATTTGGTTTATGAGAAGGACGTGATTAGGGGGTGGCAGAATGAACAGAGTGTTATGGACTGAACGTTGGTGTCCCCTCAACATCCATATGCTGAAATGCTAATTCTCAATATGACTTGATCACAAGGGTGTAGCTATTATGAATGGGATCAGTGTCCTCATAAAAAAGACAGGAAAGAGCTTGCTTTTCTCTGTTTGTTTTCTATTATGTGAGAATACAGAAAAAGGATGACCACACTGACACCTTGACATTGGACTCCCCAGCCTCTAGAACTTTGAGACATACACCTCCATTGTTTAGTCCAAGTGAATGTGTTATAAAAGCACAAAATGACTCAGACAATATGCACATATTTGCTTTTTAAAGGAGTAGATTGAATGAGATACAAAATTAATGTTGCTTTTATTCTAGGTGATAGAATTAAAATAGTTCTAATTTTCTATTTTTTTAAAGTCTTCCAATAACTATGTTTTATCTTAAATTTCAAAACCTTGCCTGTGGATTATCTTTGTAGTGGCACATGGAAAAAAAATCAGCAATTATTAAAACAAATTCTGAATAAAGGTGAGTTCTATTACCTAAGATATTTCTAATTTTCTATTCTTGTTTTCTTAGTTTTTCTTCAAAACATTTCATGTTAGTTTCAGGATAGACCTGACTGGTCATCAACAGACTTCCTTCCATCTCAAGTAAAATATGTTGCATGAGATCAGAAACAGTAGAATGTCTTTCGTTATATTTGATTTGAATTTTTTTTTTTTTTGTAGAGACAGAGTCTCACTTTATCGCCCTGGGTAGAGTGCCGTGGCATCACACTGCTCACAGCAACCTCTAGCTCTTGGGCTTAAGCGATTCTCTTGCCTCAGCCTCCCTAGTAGCTGGGACTACAG
>CAUYON010080502.1:0-13815 GCA_963573935.1 Arctocebus calabarensis | reverse complement strand
CAGGAAAAGACCCAACAAGAAAAGAAAATTATAGACCAATATCACTAAAGAATATTGATGCAAAAATATTCAACAAGATCCTAACAAACAGAATCCAACAACACATCAAACAAATTATACACCATGACCAAGTGGGCTTTATCCCAGTCTTAAGGCTGGTTCAACATATGTAAATCTATAAATGTAATTCAGCACATAAACAAATTTAAAAAGGCAGCACATATGATTCTCTGAATTGATGCAGAAAAAGTTTTTGATAATATTCAGCATCCCTTAATGATTAGAACACTTAAGAAAATTGGTATAGAAGGGACATTTCTTAAACTAGTAGAGGCCATCTACAACAAACCTACACCCAATTTTGTATTCAATGGAGTTAGATTGAAATCATTTCCACTTAGATCAGGAACCAGGCAAGGTTGCCCATTGTATCCATTGTTCCTCAACATTGTAAGGGAAGTTTTAGCCATTGCTATTATGGAAGAAAAAGTGATCACAGGTATCCAAATAGGGTCAGAAGAGATCAAACTTTCACTCTTTGCAGATGATATGATTGTAAATCTGGAAAACATCAGGGATTCTACTACACAACTTTTAGAAGTGATCAAGGAATACAGCTACAAAATCAACACCCATAAATCTGTAGCCTTTATATATAACAACAATAGCCAAACCAAAAAAACAGTCAAGGACTGTATTCCTTTTACAGTAGTGCCAAAGAAGATGAAAGATTTGGGAGTTTACCAAAATAAGGACATGAAAGATCTCTATAAAGAGAACTTTGAAACTCTAAGAGAATAAATAGCTGTTAACAAATGGAACAACATATTATGCTCATGGTTGGGAAGAATCAACATTATTAAAATTTCTGTACTACCCAAAGCAATATATAATTTTAATGCAATTACTATCAAATCTCCATTGTCATATTTTAAAGATCTCAAAAAATAATACTTCGTTTTATATGGAATAGAAAAAGCCTTGAATATCCAAGACTTTACTCAGAAATAAAAACAGAGCAGGAGGAATCATGCTACCAGACCTGAGACTGTACTATAAATCAATAGTGATCAAAACACATGATACTGGCACAAAAACAGAGAGGTAGATGTATGGAACAGAATAGAGAACCAAGAGATGAATCCAGCTACTTACCACTATTTGATCTTTGACAAGCCAATTAAAAACATCCAGTGGGAAAAGACTCCCTATTTAACAAATGGTGCTGGGTGAACTGGCTGGCGACCTGTAGAAGACTGAAACTAGACCCACACTTTTCACCATTAACTAAGCTAGACTCTCACTGGATCAAAGATTTAAACTTAAGGCATGAAACTATAAAAATACTAGAAGAAAGTACAGGAAAAACTCTTGAAGGAATCAGCCTGGGTGAATTTTTTATGAGAAGGACTCCACAGGCAATTGAAGCAGTATCAAAAATACTCCATGGGACATGATCAATCTAAAAAGCTTCTGCACTGCTAAGAGCACAGTAAGTGTAGCAGGCAGATACCCCTCAGAATGGGAGAAAATATTTACAAGTTATGCCTCAACAAAGGTTTAGTAACCAAAATCCAGAGAAAACTCAAACATATTAGCAAGAAAAAAACAAGTGATCCCATCTCAGGGTGGGCAAAGGACTTGAAGAGAAACTTCTCTAAAGAAGACAGGTGCACGGCCTATAGACACATGAAAAAATGCTCACCATCCTTAATCATCAGAGAAATGCAAATACTTTGAGATATCACCTAACTCCAGTAAGATTAGCCCACATGACAAAATCCCCAAACCAGAGATGTTTGCATGGATGTGGAGAAAAGGGAACACTTCTACATTGCTGATGGGAATTCACACTAATACGTTCCTTTTGGAAGGATGTTTGGAGAGTACTTAGATATCTAAAAATAGACCTGCCATTCAATCCTATAATTCCTTTACTAGGTAAATACCCAGAAGACCAAAAATTACATTATAACAAAGACATCTATACCAGAATGTTTGTTGTAGCCCAATTAGTAATTACTAAGTCATGGAAGAAGCCCAAATGCTCATCAAACCATGAATGGATTAATAAGTTGCAGTACATGTATACCATGGAACATTATGCAGCCTTAAAGAAAGATGGAGACTTTAACTCTTTCATGTTTCCATGGATGGAGCTGGAACATATTCTTCTTAGTAAAGTATCTCAAGAATGTAAGAAAAAGTGTCCAATGTACTCAGCCCTACTATGAAGCCAATTTATAGCTATCATATGAAGCCTATAACAAGAATATGGGTAGAGGGGCAAGGGAGGGAAGGGGAGGGGCAAGAGTGGTGTGGATGGAGGGTAATTGGTGGGGCCACACCTAAAGTGCATCTTAGAAGGGTACAGGTGAAACTTACTAAATGCAGAATACAAATGTCTTCATACACTAAATAAGAAAATGCCACGAAGGCTATGTAAACAATTTGATGAAAATATTTTAGATTGTATATGAAACCAGCACACTGTACCCCATGATTACACTAATATACACAGCTATTATTTAATAATTTTAAAAAAGGATAAAAATTAAAAAGAGTCACAATGGGGTCAAGGCCACTCCTCTGCTCCCTTGTTTCCCCCACAGCATAGATCAGGTTCTTGCTGCAGAGTAAACCCAGCTAAGAAGCCTGAGGCTCAGGCTGCTCCTGTGAAGCTGAAGCCCCCAGGACACAGGGGAGCCTTGGAGACTGTTGAAGGAAGCAAGTGGGCAAGGGTGCAGAATTCATGAGAAACCCGACCTCTAACAGTCAGGAATTTCACTAGGATGATGTACAGTAAAGGGCATAAATAATGTTCAGGAGAGCCATCTGAAAGAAGGTATTCATCCAAGAATGCCTATATGATTCAGTATTGGAAAATCTATAAATATGACTTATTTGAATCATCCAAACAATTCAACAAAAAGTCAATCTGAAAAGTCCCTATAATAGTTGTGAATGTTTGATCTCTATTATGTTTCTTCAAATGCCAGGAATCCAAAACCGCTACTGTGAACACAGGGCTTCAAACCAATGCCCAGTGTTATGTTTAATGATAAAATTTGAGTGTCATTTCTATGCAAGTAAGGAAGTTGTTGAGAAAGCTTCCTATCAGCAGTAGGATTGGAATGTCTTGATGACTATTAGGCACTGAACTTTTAAGAAGGTTTATCCATTGAAAAGGAGACTAAATACTTTTAATTGATCTGTCAACACTGCAGATGTGTAAGCATGTGCGACTGTTTGGTCTCAGGAGAACTTCAACATTTTTAAATAGGAATAGGGACCCAAAGAACTTTTATGTAAGTTGTATAAACCAATGTTTATCTTACAAATTATTACAACACAAATCTTAGTGAATTCATTTTAACACCATAAAAATGCATTACATAATGTTAACATAAAAATTACAGTTTTCTTTCTTTCTTTTTTTGTTTTTTTGTTAGACATAGTCTCACTACGTTGCCCTTGGTAGAGTGCTGTAATGTGACTGCTCACATCAACCTCAAACTCCTGGGCTTAAGCAATTGTCCTGCCTCAGCCTCCCAAGCAGCTGGGACCCCTGGCATGCGCATCAATGCCTGGCTATTTTCTTTTCTTGTGGTTGTAATTGTCATTGTTATTTTGGCAGGCCCAAGCTGGATTTGAACCCAAGAGCTCCTGTGTATGTGCCTGGTGCCCTAGCCACTGTGCTATGAGCACTGAGCCATAAAAATCACAAATTTTTGGTTGAAATATTTTTTTCTGAACCAGCAGAGTGGTGACTGGTATTGTTTTAGAGATGTGGAAAATCTAATCCTGGCCTAGCAGGTGTTCTAGCTGGATTCTTTGTTTCTTTATTTAATTAGCAACAAGGTCTCCAACTAGAGGGCAGTGGTATCATAGCTCACTGCAACCTCAGACTCCTGGGCTTATGAGATACTCCCACCTCAAACTGAAACTACAGGTGCCCATCACCACATATGACTATTTTCTTCATTTTTTTTTTCTTTTTGTATCTGGTTTTTGGATGATATCAGTTCCCATACGATGAATTTCTGGTAAGTTGCATCACAAACTCATGAGAGAATGAGAGTAAAAAAGACAAAGATCATTACAATGAAAATATCCCCACAAAGATAGTCAGTGGAAATGACCATTTAGAAAAGAGATGAAAAGCAACACAATTAAGCAAAATCCAGCACTTTTGCTTGGAGTAAATTACATTATAAGTATGTTAGAGTTGACCATCTTTAGTTCTCAGGATGAATACCTCAAAGATCAGTAGGACATCACATGCCCAGCACCCCACAAATCAGGAGGAGGGCACCTGCTACATGCCCCCAATATCAAGCAGCTGTCTCTTGGTGAGCTACAGCTGTTTGGGGAGTACTGTCGGTGGCTCTGTAAAGAGGCATTAGATTTCAGAGTTCAGGTGGTCCTGAGGTGACTCACTTGTAGTTAGTGTACTGGAGAAGAGCCTTGGTGGCCTGGAACATGGTGTATTTTCTAATGTGCCCAGGCAGCATAGGCTCACTGTGTTTCGAATGTCTCTGGTGGTGATGCTTGAGCACTTGGTGTAGTGGGCTAGCTGTCCGGTCTCCTGAGCCATGTGCTCAAAGATATCAAGGACAAAGGAATCCTTGACTCTCATAGCCTCCCGGGGCAGTCTGAGGTCCTGGCAGAGCTACTTCATTACTCTGGGGAAGTAGGTGGTCAAACTGTTCCCTCTCCAACTGGAGTGTCAAATGCAGCACCTTGGCTGTTGCTGTGTCATCAATAAATTGGTCTCTTGGAACTCCTTAGTTCTGGGGCTGGTGACTTGGTCAGAGGAAAGAGGAAAGGTCATCCAGGGAGGGGCAGCTTACAGGCACTGGGGAGAAATAAGATGGTAACTTTGGCCCACTGGGGACAGTTTTGTACTCGCTGTGTTGTTCCATGACATGGAACGGTTTGCCATCTGATCAGATGGCATCTGGAAGGGAGACTGTCATCAAGCCTCGTGGCCTTTAACATGATTGAATCCCCTTGGTGGGAGCACCACATCCACCAATCGCAGTGGCTTCTTTGATTCTGACAAAAGTAAAATGACTCCCAGAGAAAAGGATATCTGACCCCAGGAGCTGATTGATGCTAAACTATGAGTGTTTGAAAAGCCATTTTTGAAACATAAAACGTAACAAATTTAAATCAGACCCATAAAGAGTCTCACCACTGTGACCCAATTGCATTACACCAGAGGAATTCTAATGGTGACATTTGGGGCCATACTTTTCCTCCCCTGTACCCACCATTATTGTAAGGCAAACCACACTGGAGAAGTAGGACTCTCTGACATGGCAACAGAGTGCTCCTAGATGTAATGGACCTGGCTGTACACGTGCCTCAGTACTCAGTGTCAAGAGAAAAAGAAAAAGGCCCTGGCTGTCCAGCTCTTGTCTCCAGGTTTGATCACATTCTTCAGTGAATGGGATAAGGGGAAATGAAAAACCCACAGGCTCCACAGAAATGCCACCAATAGGCACTGTTTTAAAAATAATAAAGCCAGTCAGGAAAGCACACAATAAAACTTTTTAACAATCCTATTTAAAATTTGGGATGCAAAGATCCTGCCTGTAACTTTAGTACTTGTATTCTTCTCATATTTTGATCCCATAGGCAGGGCACATGTCCGTACATTCTTTGAGTTAATGTCCTTAAATTGCTACCAATAAAAATATCCACCCTTCCCCCCATATAAAAATTGAAATGTGTCCTGGTGACACCCAGAGAGGAGACTGGGAGGGGAAAGTTCAGGCCAGGTTTTTGGATAGGGATCCCTGGCATGACAAAGATGGCTTCTGCCCCCATGGGCAGTTAGAGACCCGTTTATATGGGGCCATAGTGGTGGGCAATTTCCACAGCTTGCCCAGAGGGCTCTGGTAGGTTAGGGACCTTGGGTGTGAATTTCTTCAGGGGGTGGGGCTAAGTAGGTCCTTTGTGTTCTTTGTCTTAGGAACAGAGGAGGAAGAAGAGGAGGGAAGAGGGTCCATGTGAGGCCACATTAGGCCTCCTAACATTTCAGACTCTTGTTAAGTGGTGATGGTTACAATCTTCAGTCTTTTGAATTGCTTCTGCCTGAACAGGGTCACGGTTGTACTTATCGGGATATGTCAGATGTAGGTAGGACTGTGTGCATTTAGGGGTCATTGGCAGAAGGTTTGGGAGTGGTAGAAATTGGGTTTCAATTGCAGTTGACACTTTTCACCCTGTATTAAGTAAATGAGGACAAGTATTGGATGACACAAGGGACAATCATTAATAACAGGAGGATTGCTGAGAGGGGACCCAAGAAGGTTAAGACCCAGCATCCCCAGGGGCTGTCAAATTAGGATACCTCATTTTGGGATAGGAGGTAGGTAGCTGGTTCCCAGAGTCAGGTGATGCCCTCTCAGACCAGACTAGACTTGTTATTTAGAAACAGCAGGTGTCCTGTAAAAAGGTGAAAATGCCTCTTCCCCTGTGGTGAATTGAATTAAACCTCTCTGTTGGTTGCGGTGAGGGGGGGCAATTGGAAAGTACTACAAGGATGAGTAAGATCACCTTATCTTCCAGAGAACTGAGAAACTGTAGACTATTTAAAGAGAGATTGCCTTTTGTTTTTATTTTATTTTTCACTTGAATGATGGAGCTAGGAAAGAGAAATAGACTTGTTTACCATTTAGAAAGAATAGATGAGATGGCCCCAGTATTTATTAGAATTAATTTGCTTACATGTATTAGAGAGTAAGTTACCTAATGTCATCCTGGTGTGTTAAAGAGGAGCCCATTTTCAAGTCAGACATGTCAGTTAGATGGAAGCTGTTCCCATGGGTTCATGGGTATGGAGGATGTCAATTTATGGGACCACCAGTTCCAGAATGTGAATGTAACCTCCTGTTCTAAAGTAATTATAATCTTCCTTCTAGTGTTTTTCTCTTTTGCTTAGAGGACATAATTCTGGGGTTCCAGCAAATGTTGCCTCTTGGAGGATTTTCTTCCAGATGGGGGGAGCACAGAGATTCATCCTGTACAAGGTCATGGTGTTCATGCATGAACCTTTTGAGTAACTATCTCTGGAGAAGTTTTAAAGTGGCAGTTATAATTACAAAACTTTTCTGGGCCAGGCTCAGTGGCTCACTTCTGTAGTCCTAGCACTCTGGGAGACCAATGCATGCAGGTGGATTGCCTGAGTTCAGGAATTCTGGAACAGCCTGAGCCAGAGCGAGAGCTTGTTTTTAAGAAAATAGCCAGGCATTTTTGGGGGGCGCCTGGAGATCTAGGTAGGTTGAGACAAGAGAATTGCTTAATCCCCAGAGTTTGTAGTTGCTGTGAGCTGAGATGCCATGGCACTCTATTGAAAATGACAAAGTGAGACTCTATCTCAAAACATACAACAGAAAAACAAACAGTAGGAGGGAAGAGGAAGAGAGGAAGGGTATGGGAGAGGAGGGGGGAGTTTGATGGAGGTAAGTCAACTGTGGGACCACAGCTATGGTGTGTATAGCAAGGGTACATGTCAAATCTACTAGAATAGAATATTCTATTCTAATAGATTATAAATGTCTTAATACAACAACTAAGTAAATGAGGTGAAACCCTATATTAACTAATTTGACCTAACATTTGAAATTTTATATAAAATCAGTACATTGTACTCCATAAATGAATTAATGTATACATGATCTATGTGTATATGACTTAAAAAGAAACAAACAAACAACAACAAAAACATCTTTTCTGCTATTGGGGCTGCTGTCAGTCCCATTTTCTCTCTTCTTCTATCCTTTCTCAATCTCAGTTACTCAAAGACTATGGAGGCCACGTCTGAAAGTTATGCTTGTGAGTTTCTAGGCCCTTTTAAGTTTTAGAAGGGTGAACTAGGGTCTACTGCTGGGCCTGAAGCCCAAAACGACATGATTCGAGGTCCCTGAGACTCTAGAAGAGAGTACAGAGCTGCAACTAATGGAAAATCACCCTGGTTAGGCATGAACAAAGGAACAAAGAAGTTAGGCAGATTTGAAGGTATAAAGGCACAGACAGAGTCAAAGGCAAGCTGACAGAGGTTCTGTTTGAAGGTGTTTAGGGCCCTACTTACCCTTCAATGTCACTTAGGGTGAAATCCTCTGAAATTCTTCAACAAGAGGGTACAAAGTTGGGTCTGGGCAAGGTTAGGACCAGGCTCCAAAGTTACTGGAGTGGCTAGGGAGGCCATCAGCTAGATGAGGCTAGGCTACCAGCCAGCCACCAGTCAGTCAAAAGTCCTGGGTATTCGGCACCATACAAAAGCTATCGTGGTGATGGTAGAAACAAGAGCAGGAGTAGAGAAGTTCAGGGAAAGTTGCTTGAAAGGGACAGTGACTTCCCTGGTCATCCTGTTCTCCCACCTCCCACATACTTGATTTTTGATGAGTGTTATTTCCATACGTGCCCATACGTGGTGATCGATTAGTTCCAATTGCATAGGGAGTCCATGTGGTATTTGTTTTTCCATTCTCCTGGTATTTCACTTTGAAGAATGGTCTCCAGTTCCATCCAGGATAATCTAAGAGGTCACCATTCATTTTATGGCTTAGTAGTACTCTGTGGTATTCATGTACCACATTGCATTTGTCCTCTCCTGTAATGATGGGCACTTGGGCTTGGGTTTTTTCTACATGTTTACAAATGTGAATTGTACTGCCCTAAACTGTTGAATTCAGCTGTAGTTTTTGATAAATGTCTTTATTTTCCTTGGGGTAAATACTCAGTAGTGAGATTGATGGATCTACTTTGAGTTCTTTGAGGTACCTCCAGACCACATTCCATAGAGGCTCTACTAGTTTGAAGTTCAACCTAGTGGGATTAATTTGAAGTCCCACCCAAATGTACCTTTCTCTACACATCCATGGCAGCATTTTTTAGTTTTGTGACTTTTTTATAAAAGCCGTTCTCACTGGAGCTAAATAATATCTCACTGTGGTTCTGATTCACATTTCCCTGATGATTAAAGAGATTGAGCATTGTTTTCATATGTTCGTTGGCCATTAGTGTATCCTCGCTAGAAAAGTTTCTGCTCTTGGGTGGTGCCTGTGGCCCAGTGAGTAGAGCGTCAGCCCCATATACCTAGGGTAGAGGGTTCAAACACGGCCCCAGCCAAACTGCAACAATAAAATAGCTGGGCGTTGTGGCAGGCGCCAGTAGTCCCAGCTACTCGGGAGCCTGAGGCAAGAGAATCACCTAAGCCCAAGAGCTAGAGGTTGCTGTGAGCTGTGATGTCTCAGCACTCTACCAAGAGTGACAAAGTCAGACTCCATCTCTAAAAACAATGATGATGATGATGATGATAATAATAATAATAATAATAAAGAAAAGTTTCTGCTTTGGACTTTTCCCAGCTTTTGACAGGATTGTTTGATTTCTTTTTCTTGCTGATATGCATGAATTCTTGTAGATTCTGGTTATCATACTTTTATTTGATAGATAGCGTATAAATATTTCCCCCCATTCTGTAGTTTGTCTGTTTACTTGAATGATTGTTTCCCTAGCTATGCAGAAGTATTTTGATTTGATCCTGTCCCATTTGATTATTTTTGCTGTTTCCATGATTGTGCTTGGGTTCTTCTTCATAGATTGTTTTCCTGGGCTGATGTCCTTAAGAGTTTTTCCAATGTATTCTTCTAGAATTCTTATACTTTCATGCTTTAAGTTTAGGTCTACTATCCATGATGGGTTAATTTTCTGTGAGTGGTAAGATCCATGGATCCTGTTTCAGTCTTCTTCCTGTGGTTATACATTTTTCCCAGGACCATTTATTAAATACAATGGGGAATCTTTTCCACAATGTATCCTTTTGTGGCTTACACTTTTAAGGGCCACTCACCCCTTTTATTTAGAGTACATTTAGAATAGAAAATGTGAAAATTTTACAATTCCAATCATGAAAAGAGCATGTGATACAATTACAATAAATGTTATTTTATATTATCAGCAGTGTTTGAAAAGAGACAGAACCATGGAGATAACTGATAACTTTAAATAACTCTAGGCTATTGAATAACTACACATTCAGTCATAAGCTGCACTGTTTGGTTCTGAGGAAAAATGGGCCAAGGAAAATTCCATCTCCTGCCATTGACACTGAGTGAGGAAATAAGGAGTCCCTGAGTATATGTCATCCCAAGATTGCCCTTGTGTAGCTTTTGGGTTCGTACTATCAGGATAAAAAAGATTTATTTAATTATGGAAGTCAAATGAGACATGGGGTAAATGCAAGTCACGTGTCTTCTAGAAGGGTTTAACCTCAAGCAAGGCTTTAAAAAGATTCCCACAGATAATGCCCAACAAACATGCTCATCATCCAGAAAAATCAAAACAAAGATACCCTGAGGGCAAGCAGTGAACCACCATAAACACCTCAAAGACTTCTTATGATATACAAACTGCCAATAACAGCATAGAAAATGGTGAAAACACAAAGAGCTAGAAAATACCATGAGAGAGATTGAATGTTATGGCTAAAGAAATGGCCAACAAGGGCTGAAATAACATTTGTTTTCATATGAAATTGCTGGAACATGAGTTACTCCAAATTTTAAGAAATGATTAGGTAAAGGTGAATATAAATTTGATATCATGGGGATGGTGGAAAGAAATTATGGAGAATGAATTTTAGGTAAGTAAACAGAAAGGATGAAAAAGAGACAAAGAGACATGTGGAAAGCCTAGAGAGGGCATAAAATACCCATCTCAAAAAACTGAAAATTGAGCAAATTGTGGAAAAACACAAATAAAAAGGAAATGGCTCGTAGTTTTCCAGAATTAAGGAAAGACACAGGCTGGGCGCATTGGTTCATGCCTGTAACCCCAGCCCTTGGGAGGCCAAGGGGGGAGGATTGTGCTGAGCTCAAGAGTTTGAGACCAGCATGAGCAAGAGCAAGACCCCATCTCAATAAATTAGTGGACCGTTGGGGCATGTGCTTGTAGTCCAGGTATTTGGGAGGCTAATGGAATAGGATCACTCAAGCTCAAGAGTTTGAAGTTGCTGAGAGCTATGATGCCACAGCACTCTACCAAGGGTGACAAAGCAAGACTCTGTCTCAAATGAAAAACAAAATAAACAAAACAACAACAAAAAAAATGAAGAAGAAGAAGAAAGAAAAAGGAAAGGCATGATTCCCTAATTTGAGGAAACACACTTGCACACATCACTGTAAAGCTTTAGAACAATGAGACACAGGTCTTAATAACTGATGGAAGAACAGCTGCCTCTGCAGGGATACCAAGTACTTTCAAAGCACACTAGTATATGCTAACAAGCCAAAGTCTTGGTAAGCATTAAGAGAAAATAGCTGTCATCCTAGAGTTGTATTCCTAGTCAAGGAATTGCTAAAGAAGAATGCACAGACATGCAGCTGACCTGCCCAGAACACTCTTCCAGGACAGACTTACTGCTTCAGCTGCTCGGACATCAGTCAGTTGCCAGTTGTCAGCCTTCAGTGCCTTCTGGTGTGACCTGCGCTTCAGGTGTTGTGTTGTCCAAGATCATGTATTTGCCAAGATGGACCACGTGTCATAGCTGGTCCAGAAGTGGGTATAGAGATGTGGCCATCAATTCCCAAGTCTGCAGGTCAGTAGGCTTTTACCCTCAGAGTTCCCCTTGAGATTAGAAGAGCCTCTTGTTGGGCCTGCATTAAGGATGTGCTTGTCTGCCCACTCCAGCCTCCCTCTTTGCCCTTCTGCAGGTGTTGATACTGAATGGCTGTCATACACACTAAATTCTCTCTTGCACTCTGTTTCCTGAGGTACTGAACCTGAATATGAAGACATTGTCAAACAGAAGAGTAACACCAATTCACACCATTACAATCCACATTAGAGTAATGTTTAAAGAATGTACTTTAGGAAGATGGGAAGTGATTTTAGAAAGTTCATCTGAAGTGCAGAAAGGAATGGTAAAGAAATAAATTGGCACACATGGGTTGATCAAAACAAATAAAAACTGCACAGAGCACACCTAAAGGAGCTAATGGCTGTTTTGGTGATTAAAGAAAACAAGATAGAAAAAAAAAATACTTCAGTCCTACATCATGTGATGACAGGAACATCCAGTAGAGGAAACCCAATTCCCACTCTTCTCTGGCTCAGTTAATTATGGACTTTCAGCTCATGTGCCACAGTCATTAGCCTACAGGTTGCAGAAGTGACCTAAGGATGAACTGAAAGCACCTTTCTGGGATGGTTGCTCTAGGAGACAGAGCAGAAGATGAGGGTGTTTGTGTTTTGTGTTGTTTGATTGGTTGTGGGTTGGAATGACTTAAGGAATCCAGAGACTATTTGGACACATCTCTTGCCTACTGCATCAAATTAAGATAAGGATTTCATTGACAATGATTCAGAGAGGATTTGTGTACCATCATTTTCAAAAGGAACTTTTACAGTTCTAATTTATATGCTACCCTCACTTGATTTCTCATGACACTATATGTTTTAAATAAAAACTGTTTTCAACATACTCTGAAGACTTTCTATTATTATTGATTATTTAATGTTTAAAGAGATGTCTACTTTTTCCTTAAAGGTCTGATAGGTAAGACTTTGGGAAGTCTGGGCATTTGGGATAGTGGCTTTCAATGTCCCCCATTCCTATGATTATTCTTTAAATAATCACAGTAAAGTTCTTAAGTCTTCTCTTGGTTGAACTTATGTAATTTATTCTGACATAAACATATTGAAGAACTACTTTTGAATGTATTAACATAGATTATTTTAATTTTAATATATTTATATGTCATTAATTTATGTTCTCACTAACAAAAGTTTCTTGGAGAAGTTATTTTCTATGAAATTAACCTTTTTATTTGGATAAAATGACTTCAGTATGTGTTTACCAAACCTAACACTTAGGGAAATTTTTAGCATGTAAATATTATAGGTACAGTTGTCAACTTGTTCAACATTGAATGTTCTCAGATATACTTATTTATTTTTATTTTTTGATTAAATAATAACTGTAGACATTAGTGCATTTATGAGGTACAATGTACTGATTTTATATACAATGGGCAATGCTTACGTTAAACTGGTGAACATAGTCTTCACCTAGCTTCATTACTGTGTTCAGACATTTATACTCTACTCTTAATAGATTTGACATGTATCCTTGCAATATGCACCATATGTGAGGTCCCAATTATTACCCTCCCACACCATCCAACCTCCCCCCTCCCTTCCCCTTCTTTTCATCCCTCATTCATCCTGGGTTATAGTTGTGTTTTATCTTTTATATGGAAGTGTGAGTGATTATATTGGTTTCATAATAGTACTGAGTACATTGGATTCTTTTTCTTCCATTCTTGAGATACTTTACTAAGAAGAGTATGTTCCACCTCCATCCATGTAAGCATAAAAGAGGTAAAGTCTCCATCTTTTTCTAAGGCTGCATAATATTCCATGGTACAAATATACTACCATTTGTTAATTCATTTGTGAGTTGATGGGCACTTGGGCTTCTTCCACAACTTGGCTATTATGAATTGGGCTGCAATAAACATTTGGGTGCAAATATCTTTGTTGTAAAATAATTTTGGTTATCTAAATATATACCTAGCAGAGGAATTGCAGGATCAAATGGCAGGACTACTTTTAGTTCCTTACGTGTTCTCCAAACTTCTTTCCAAAAGGAACATATTATCTTGCATTCCCACCAGCAGTGCAGAAGTGTTCTCTTTTCTACACATCCACACCAACATCTGTAGTTTTGGGATTTTGTGATGTGGGCTACTCTTACTGGAGTTAGATGATATCTCAAAGTGGTTTTGATTTGCATTTCTC
>CAUYON010080500.1:0-21541 GCA_963573935.1 Arctocebus calabarensis | reverse complement strand
CCCCCCACCCTCTCCCTCCCCTTCCCTCCCTCTCCCCTTTCCCCTTCTTCCTGTGCAATAAATGGGTTGTAGCCTTCACTTGAACAATAAAGAATTTGTCTCATATTAGGGGTGTATACATTGGATACCAAAGCTCACTCAAGAAGAAATAGATTCATACAAGAATCTCATCTTACTGTAAAAGATAAATATAGACTCAGGGTGAAGGGATGGTCATCTATATTTCAGGCAAACGAAAATCAGAAAAAAGCAGGTATTGCAATTTTATTTGTAGATATAATAGGCTTTAAACCAACAAAAGTAAGGAAAGATAAGGATGATCACTTCATATATGTTAAGGGTAACACTCAACATGATGAGATTTCAATTATTAACATTTGCAACCAGAATGCACCACAACTTATAAGAGAGACTCTAATAGACATGAGCAACTTGATTTCCTCCAGCTCCATAATAGTCAGAGATTTTAACACTCCTTTAGAAGTGTTGGATAAATCCTCCAATAAGAAGCTAAGCAAAGGAATTTTAGACTTAAACTTAACTATTCAACATTTGGATTAAACAGACATCTACAGAACATTTCATCCTAACAAAACTGAATACACATTTTTCTCATCAGCCCATGGAACATACTCCAAAATTGATCCCATCTTAGGTCACAAGTCTAACCTCAGCAAATTTAAAGGAATAGAAATTATTCCTTGCATCTTTTCGGACCATGATAGAATTAAAGTTTAACTCAGTAACAACAGGAATCTGCATACTCATACAAAAACATGGAAGATAAATAAACTTATGCTGAAGGATACCTGGGTCAGAAATGAGATTAAGAAGGAAGTTACCAAATTTTTAGAACAAAATGACAATGAAGACATGAATTAGTAGAACCTCTGGGATACTGCAGTCTTAAGGCAGTCCTAACAGGGAAATTTATTGAACTGCAAGCCTTCCTCAAGAGAACGGAAAGAGAGGATGTTAACAACTTAATGGGACATCTCAAGCAAATGGAAAGGGAAGAACATTCCAATCCCAAACCCAGAAGAAGAAAAGAAATAACCAAAATTAGTGTAGAATTAAGTGAAAGTGAAAACAAAAGAATTATATAAGAGATCAATAAATCAAAAAGTTGGTTTTTTGAAAAGTTCAATAAAATAGATAAACCATTGCTAACCTAACCAGGAAAAAAAGAGTAAAATCTCTAATTTCATCAATCAGAAATGATAAAGATGAAATAACAATAGATTCCTCAGAAATTAAAAAAATCCTTAATGAATATTACAAGAAACTCTATTCTCAGAAATATGAAAATCTGAAGGAAATTGACCAATACTTCAAAGATGCCACCTTCCAAGACTTAGCCAGAATGAAGTGTGAATATTGAACAGGCTTATATCAAGTTCTGAAATAGCATCAACTATACAAAATCTCCCTAAAAACAAAAGTCTGGGACCAGATGGCTTCACATCAGAATTCTACCAAACCTTTAAAAAGGAACTAGTACCTATATTACTCAACCTTTTCCAAAATATAGAAAAAGAAGAAATACTACCCAACACATTCTATGAAGCAAATATCACTGTGATCCCCAAACCAGGAAAAGACCCAACAGGAAAAGAAAATTATAGACCAATATCACTAATGAACATGGATGCAAAAATATTCAACAAGATCCTAACAGAATCCAGCAACACATCAAACAAATTATACACCATGACCAAGTGGGTTTTATCCCAGGGTCTCGAGGCTGGTTCAAAATACATAAATCTATAAATATAATTCATCACATAAACACATTAAAAAGCAAAAACCATATGATTCTTTCGATTGATGCAGAGAAAGCTTTTATAATATCCAGAATCCTTTCATGATCAGAACACTTAACAAAATTGGTATAGAAGGGACATTTCTTAAACTGAGAGAGTCCATCTCTACCAAACCCAGAGCCAATATCATATTCAATGGAGTTAAATTGAAATCATTTCCACTCAGATCAGGAACCAGGCAAGGTTGCCCACTGTCTCCACTGCTTTTTAACATTGTAATGGAAGCCTTAGCCTTTGCAATTAGGCAAGAAAAGGTGATCAAGGGTATCCATATAGGGTCAGAAGAGATCAAACTTTCACTCTTTGTAGATGATATGATTATATATCTTGAAAACACCAGGGATTCTACTACAAAACTCTTAGAAGTGATCAAGGAATACAGCAGCATCTCAGGTTATAAAATCAGCACTCATATTTCTGTAGCCTTTATATATACCAACAAAAGTTGTGCTGAAAAAATAGTCAAGGACTCTATTCCATTCACAGTAGTGCCAAAGAAGATGAAATATTTGGGAGTTTACCTAACAAAGGACATGAAAGATCTCTATAAAGAGAACTATGAACTCTAAGAAAAGAAATAGCTGAAGATGTTAACAAATGGAAAAACATACCATGCTCATGACTAGGAAGAATCAACATTGTTAAAATGTCCATACTACCGAAAGCAGTATACAATTTTAATTCAATCCCAATTAAAGCTCCACTGTCACACTTTAAAGATCTAAAAAAAAATAATACTTTGTTTTATATGGAATCAGAAAAAAACTTTGAATTGCTAAGACATTACTCAGAAATAAAAACAAAGCAGACCTCAGAATATACTATAAATTGATAGTGATCAAAACAGCATGGTACTGGCACAAAAACAGAGAGGTAAATGTATGGAACAGATTGGAGAACCAAGAGATGAAACCAGCTACTTACTGTTATTTGATCTTTGACAATCCAATTAAAAACACTCAGTGGGATGTTATTTGATCATTGACAAGCCAATTAAAAACACTCACCAGCAAGTTCACCCAGCACCATATTTAACAAATGGTGCTGGGTGAACTGGCTGGTGACCTGTAGAAGACTGAAACTAGACCTACACCTTTCAGCATTAACTAAGATAGACTCACGCTGGATTAAAGATTTAAACTCAAGATATGAAACTATAAAAATACTAGAAGAAAATACAGGAAAAACTCTTGAAGAAATCAGCCTGGATGAATATTTTATGAGGAGGACCCCTGGGGGAATTGAAGCAGCATCAAAAATACACTACTGGGAGGGACCTGATCTAACTAAAAACCTTCTGCACAGCCAAGAACACAGTAAGTAATGCAAGCAGACAGCCCTCAGAATGGGAGAAGATATTTGCAGGTTATGCTTCCAAGAAAGGTTTAATAACCAGAATCCACAGAGATTTCAAACGTGTTAGCAAGAAAAGAACAAGTGATCCCATCTCAGGGTGGGCAAGAGACTTGAAGAAAAACTTCTCTAAAGAAGACAGGCACATGGCCTACAGACACATGAAAAAATGCTCATCGTCATTAATCATCAGAGAAATGCAAATCAAAACTACTTTGAGATATCATCTAACTCCAGTAAGATTAGCCCACATCACAAAATCCCAAAACCAGAGATGTTGGGGTGGATGTGGAGAATAGGGAACACTTCTACCCTGCTTGTGGGAATGCACACTAATACATTCCTTTTGGAAGGATGTTTGGAGAGCACTTAGAGATCTAATAATTGACCTGCCATTTGATCCTATAATTCCTTTACTAGGTATATACCCAGAAGACCAAATTCACATTATAACAAAGGTATCTGTACCAGAAGGTTTATTGCAGCCCAATTTATAATTGCTAAGTCATGGAAGAAGCGTACGTGCCCATCAATTCAAGAATGGATTAATAAATAGTGGTACATGTATAGCATGGAATATTACACAGCCTTAAAGAAAGATGGAGACTTTACTTCTTTCATGTTTACATGGATGGAGCTGGAACATATTCTTCTTAGCAAAGAATCTCAAGAATGGAAGAAAAAGTATCCAATGTACTCAGCCCTACTATGAAGCCTATTTATAGCTGTCATATGAATGGTATAACCCAACTATAACACAAGAATATGGGCAAAGGGGCAAAGGTCGAGAGGGGAGAGAGGAGGTTGGGGCGGAGGGAGGGTAATTGGTGGGGCCATACTTATAGTGCATCTTAGAAGGGTACAGGTGAATTTTGCTAAATGCAGAATACAAATGTCCTCATATAATAACAGAGAAATTGCCAGAAAGGCTATGTTAATCAGTTTGATGAAAATAGTTAAGATTGTATATGAAACCAGCCCATTATACCCCTTGACTGCACTATTGTACACACCTATGATTTAATGATAAAGATAATAAAATTAAAAAAAAAAAAAAAGAATTGTACTATGGGCTCTCTTAGTCACAAAAAAGGCCAAAATCAAACTGCTGCCGAATTAGCAACCTTATTTAAGGCTTTGTATGTTAATGACAAGAGTGATTATGTACTATTATGGTATTTATTGACCACATCTATGTATCAGGCATGATGTAGTTTTACATATATATATATATATATATTTTTTTTTTTTTTTTTGAGACAGAGTCTCACTATTTCACCCTTGGTAGAGTGTTGTGGCGTCACAGCTCACAGCAACCTCAAACTCTTGGGCTTAAGCAATTCTCTTGCTTCAGCCTCCCAAGTAGCTGGGACAATAGGCACGTGCCACAATGCCTGGCTATTTTTGGTTGCAGTTGTCATTGGTTAGCAGGCCCGGGCTGGGCTCAAATCCACCAACCCTGGTGTATGTGGCCGGCTCCCCACTCACTGAGCTACAGGAATTGAGCCAGGTTTTACATATATTATCTCATTTCATTTCAACCATATAAATAACTGTATTTCTATCTATCTATACTATCTATCTTCTCAACTGTAGATGCAAAGGCACTAAGTTATAATTAACTTCTCTAGAATTCTAAATCTTGCAAGTAAAATGGTAGAACACTGAAGTCAGATTGCTGACTTAGAATTCTTATAGCTTATCCACCATTGCATACTACTTTCAGCTGTTTCCACATAAGTCCTCTTAAATCCTTTCTGATCAGCAATTCTGATGTTCTCATTTCCTACGGTTGTCCTAGTTGATTTGTCCCTGGTCAGCTCATATTTTTCATTTTGAAATCCAGTGTAGATTTCCAGGCTTAATAAAATCATCCTGCTTTCAGATCTCCAAAGAGTCCATTCATCTTGTTCATTATCCCTGTCATTCTCTTACTACACATTTCTGGCCCTTCACTTAGGAAACAGGCAACAGTCAATCCCTGTTAGATCACCTGGAAGCCAGGCTGTTTGTTATAACCACTATAAGAACAAAGCCAGCACAGGCACGTGGTGGTACCTCCTTTCAAAGAAAATACTCACATTTAATTGGACATCTATTTTTGGAAATGGATTTTCTTTACAGAGATTATTTTCTCTCTTAAAATCCATTGGGGTTTTTAAGCAGCAACTTCCTTGCTTTAAGTAGGAGCATTTATCTAGGTATTATTTTCGTTTTAACATTCCCCATTTGTCCCTCATAAATAAAAACATTTTAGGTCAAAGCAAACGCACAGCAATGGCATAATTGGGATAATAACCTTTGTGATCCTTCTTCCTAATGTTCACTCAGGATTAAGTTCCTCTCTTTATAGGAACTCTTAGTAACTAAAAGGCAGACATTACCTCTCAGCATCATTGAAATAGTTCATGTCTTACTCTGCCCCTCACTAGGACTAAGTTGGGAGAGTTGGTGGAGGAAAATTTGGGGTTCCATTTCAAGATTTTAAAGCTATGTCCACAGGTCTGAAAGTAATTGACATGTTTGAAAATAGAATTGCTGAGATCATTAATTCACTCATTTTTTTCCCTAAAATTTACAGAAGAATACTTATTTAACACCTACTTTGTGGTAGGCTTTAAAGCATGAAGCTAGATTATGGAGATAAAACATTATTTCTTCTTTCTCTTCAGAAAATAGAGGGAAAGTCAGATGAATACATGATATTCATACAGGGAAATCATGCCATATAACTAGAGACAAAACTACCCTTAGTGAGCTATTCACCACTCAGGAATCTTTTATTCAGAATTACATGAAACTGATGGCAATATGGAGCTTTCGTTTGAATGGATCTAGTTGAAGAAAACACAAAATGAAATTTAACATTTGATTCAAACAATTAAACATGTTCATTCACATATATGTTATATATCTGAAATATATTTATAAATATAACGTATAAACATATATTTTATTTATATATTTTCTTTATTGTCCAATATGGTCAATGTATAGTTTTATAATATGGCATATATATATATATATAGTTTTATCATATGCTATTTAAAGCAGTTTATTCAACTTCTTATAGAGTTGAAGGCAGGATAGAGGGTAGGCACTTTCCCCTTTAATAAAGCTAGAGAGTGGCAGTGGATGCAATGGCTTATGCCTGTAATGCCAACACTATGGGAGGCCAAGGTGGGAGGATGCACTGAGGCCAAGAGTTTGAGACCAGTCTGGGTAACATAGTGAGACCCTGTCCCTACAAGAAAGTAGAGAGAGAGAATGAGAGAGAGAGAGAGAGAGCAGGAGGGAAGGAGGAAGGCAGGAAGGAAGGAAGGAAAGGAAAGAAAGGTGGCACAAAATTGTCATCCTAGTTTTCAAGAAAGTAAGAGAAAGGAAAATGTAAAACAGGAAAGTGTACAATGTTAACCATGCCTGGTTTAAGATATGCTGACGGCAGCTTTGCACTGTTCCATCATTCCCTGTGGCTCCTTACAGAGGGAGGCTGTATAAAATCATTCCTGCTGGTAAAAACTGAGAACCATTGTTTTACTTGCTTCTTGTTTTTTCTCTCCTTTTTAAAATGTTTTCCACTTTCCCTCTATAAATTCATCAAGTTGTAAGTACCAGAAGGGGGCTGCTCTATAGTCCCATGTGTTGTAAAGAAGGAACAGAAACATAGCTTACGATCAGAGAATAGCTTTCATTCCGGTCATACCTTTCTGTTCAGTTTTATTAGGAAATATATTCATTTTAATTACGTAAATGATTCCTTTAAAGTGGAAGCTTTACTATTGCTTATTAAATGTTTTCACATATTAAATGCTAATTATTAATTATGTTTTGGAAATTCATTACTGAGCCATTATTAAAGTCAATTAAACAAATTAGAGTGAATACTAATGAAGTTTTGCAAGAGGAGTACATTATAGAACTTGTTTTTTTTTTGGACTGGATAGAGTTATACACATCCATGGAAAAGTGAAAGGCAGAAGATGCCCAGATGCAAGAAGAAAAACAATAAAATATATTCAAAAACAGAAGCAATTTAGTGTTTACTAGTATTTGCTACAAAATAAAGCAGAGAGATTAGGCTACAGAGAAGGTCAGGGGCTAGTTATAAACACATGGCAGGTTGTGGAGGTTAAATAATGACTTCTATTTCTTCCAAAAAGGAAAGAAGGGAAAATACATCACCAACTAAGAGCGTGGGAGAAGGCCTCCAGAAGGCTTGAGGAGAAAGTCTTGAATAGGCTTATGAGAGTGTCAGCGATAAATCAAATTTTGTACCCCCAAAGATCCTGCTGCATTTAGAGACAATGAATTAGAAGATCAACATCAAGGGGGTTCTTAGAGCTCGAACTGAGACCCCCTCCAAATTCATAAATTGAAACCCTATCCCCCAATGTGGTTGTATTTGTAGATAGGGCTTTTGGGGCAGTCATTAGGGTTAAGGGACATCACAAAAGTGAGGCTCTAAATTGGTTTCCTGATAAGAAAAGGAATAGAAAGAGATCTCAGAAAGGCCATTTGAGGAACACTGCAAGAAGACGGTCATCTACAAGCCACGAAAAGAGCCTCACCAGAAAGCAACCCTGCCAGCATCTTAATCTTGAATTTCTATCTTGTAGAACTGTGAGAAAATAAAAATTTATTATTTAAGCCACTCAGTTTGTGGTGTCTTTTTATGTCATCCCAGCCTGACTAAGATGGGTTATAAGTTTTAATTAATTTAAGAGAAAAGGAGATAGGTTAGGTTACAGCCTACACAAAGTTTGGGAATTTCAGTGTATATAATGATGTGTTGGGATTTTTAGAGAAACAATAAATAACATTATTCATTGCCTTTTGAATTAGGAATCAACTCGAGACATAAATGTGGACAATACCTATGAAGAGCAACATATCAACTTTGTCACTAAGATAATTGGAGATCACTCTTCTGCATTTTAAAGGGCTTATATCCTGTGTCTAAAGCAGGAGCATGACCACGTGGCAGAAAGCGTGCTTCTTGTACACAGACCCAGGCTCAAAAAGGAAACACGGTGGAACTATTTCCTAGGGCTGTTGTAATCAATCACCATAAACTTGGTGGCTTCAATCAATAACAATTTATTATCTTCTGGGGGCTAGAAACCTGAAATCAAGGCATTGAAAGAACTATATTCCCTCTGAAGGCTGGGGGAAAGAATTCTTCCTTGTGTTCTGGCTTTTGGTGGCTCCTGGCAATCCTTGACCTTCCTTGGCTTCTCACTTTATCACTCCAAGCTCTGCTGCCTGTGATTAGATGGTATTTTCCCCCAGTACCCTCATGTGTCCTTTTTCTTCTAAAGAGAGTGGTCTTTGAATTTAGGGCCTGCCCTAATCCATTATGATGCCATCTTAATTAATTACATCTGTAATGATCCTCTTTCCAAACAAGGCCACGTTCTGAGATTCTGAGATTCTAGGTGGGCATGAGTTTTGAAGGGGGACACTAACTAATCTGCTAGGGTTAGGCTAGTCATGTCCAAATAGTTATTTTTAAATTCCCTAAATATATACCTCAGTTTCTAATGAAAGAGGAAACGAGTAAGAAAGGAGTGAGGAGAGAGGCCAGGTGTGTCTCTGGAGTGGAAATCCTCCCAAAGAGCAAAACCAGGTCAGGAAACTCCCAAGTCCCTCCAATTACATTCCAGCTTTTTATTTGCTTCATCTATTGCACTTGATCCTTGAGTCTGTATTCTACTGGCTCTGTGGCTATGAAGTAAAAATGCTGGTGTCCTCTAGGGCAAAAAATTCCTTATTCTCTTTTTACTTATCCTCTAAGTATGCCTAGACATATTTTATAAGACAATTCATCACAAGCCATGTATTAAATTAAATGATAGACCAAAAAAAAAAAAGTCCAAATAACATGTCAACAATATGGAGGCATTTAAATTTAAATATAAACATGCCTCAATATCATTTTTCTGTGAGAAACTAAAATATTAAGAGTAAGATCCTTGCAAATCTAAGTGTATAGAAATCAAATGCCAAAATTCTTGTGTATATCCAAATAAAATAAATTCCAACAATAAAATTGTCCTTCCTTTAAATATTAAGTTCAAAAAAGGGCTGAAATTGCAAGTCCAAGTCCAGAAATCATCATTTTTTTTCTTCAATCCTGCTAATTCTCAGCTAGAAAACAGGCTTCTAAATGAGACGACTGAGTAGAGTTCAACAGCTTCAGCCTGCCTGTCTCTTGTTGGATAGGATGTGGTTCTGTCAATGCCCTTTGGTGCAGATAACTATTGCTAAGTCTCTCATGTACTTCCATTTGTTAAACAGTCTAACAAGCCCATTAGGAACAGAGGAATATTTTGGCATTGTGCCACAAACTCCCAAAATGAAGACAATAAACCAATCTCCAGGTCTGATAGCAGTTACATCAAGCAAAAAGAAGTTTCAAAAATAATAATAATATTTAAACTAGACCCCTGTCCTTGCTTAAGACTCAATGATAACTGAGCAACACAAGATAGACAGAATCAAGAACAATTTTTGTTTCAGGCTCACCGGGTTGCAATAATTCTATCCTGCGGCATTGCCTTCAAGACTTGTATGTTACAATTTAGTAAGGAGATATATCTCATCACAGAATTAATTAAGATGCTATTTAAATTCTCTATGTTGAGGGAAATAAATCCTCTCTCCTAGTGTGTGGCATTAGAATAACCCTGCTATTTCGAAGTGTTCAAAATTTGCAGAGATGGTAGGCCTATCCTTCAGGGCTGATTTTATCTCATATATTCAAAATGTCTTAATTTCTAGTTTCTCTTTGAACATTGAGTAGGCAGTGTCCTAGTACTGCATTGACAGTGGACCATGTGTGGGAAACCATCCCCCAACAACACACGTACATTCTGTGTTAGAAGGTATTTTTATTCTGGTTCTATCATAGATTCTTGCTTCATGCTTTGGGCCTCCAAGGCAGAGTTCCTTCATCTTGCAACTGGAAAATCATTCTCAGCAAAACATTTAAAGAATTAATCTGTTGACACAGGAAACCTGCCCTCCTAGAGCTCTAATAACTACCACTAACTCATCTATCTGCATTTGAAGACATTATCTTTGCTAATTTTAAAATTGTTTTGATTTTGAGAAGGATTTTATTTTCTTTTTGAATGTGGGTTTATATGAGAGTAGGATATATCTCTGATCATCTATTTCCTCTGTGTTTTCCTTACTCTTGGGAGAAAAATTCAGCTGGATTTTAGACAGTTAAATCTGTTTCTTGACTCAAGCAGTGCTGACATATTTGTTGGATCTGAGTGTCTCTTCGTTTTCTTCTTTCTGTTTGTCATCTGCTCCTGACATTTATTTTGCTACCTTATTCTGAATGTTGTCTTGTGTGATTCTTCATAGGGAAATATTTAGAATAAAGAGTTCTAATTTTTCTAAAATCCTTAATCATTCTTGCAAAGTTTTCTCTAGCACAATAATGTCCATTATTCCCATCTTACTTATTAACAGAACCCCAGGTTTGCTAAACTATTTACCACTCAGACTCTCTCCCAGAAAGAGAGAATGGTCAAACTGGCCATTTGACTCAGTTTTGGCTAAACAGGAGTATGTGGATATTACAGGGCAGAAAACCTCTCTCTTTCACTTTTTTCCTTCCTCAAAAATGGACTCCAGCATATGTAGGAGTCATCTTAATCAATGAATGCACCAACACCCAAGAACCAACATACAAAATGAATACCCCCTAAGTACAACAGTCCTTAGAATGAACCCAAGTAGAGCTAGTCTCAGTCTAACATTGAACATCCTCCTCACCTTCAAAAACTGTGTTTGATCTTCTTTATGCCTTATAACCCTGATTACATACATTTCTGTGGCATATTTCACTAGGTTCCTACATCCCAATATGTAACATTTGAAATGTACAAATTAATGCTTTAATAATCCTGTGCTGATCTTTCCAGTCTCTATGTCTCAAATCATCCCAAATGTTATACAACCACTTGGAAGAGGTCCCCAGTCTTCACAAGGTAATTTCCTGAAAGCTTTTATTTTGGGTGGCTTAAGAGAGTAAATCTCAATTGTTCTCTGCATTTGGGTTCCCTTCAAGAAGTCATTTAAGTTTATTAATAGAGACCTTTGTCTGTTGCTTAAGACAATTCTTTAAATACCCAGTCCCAATTCCTGATTTAATAACAGCTAAATCAACTCATTCCTTCCAGGCACTCTCTGCAAGAGTAATTAGACCTGCAAGGACCTCATTCTACTTTTGTTTCCATCCAGCTTTACCTTAAAGGTCTCATTTTTCTCTACATGTTTGTCCTTTAAATCTTCCAAAACCTCAAACTTGTCTCCTACAGATTTTAATCAATATATCTGACTTTATCTTTCCTTCTCCCACTGCTCTTGTACCTATAATGTTACAAAAGCATAATTTCAAAGCCCACCAATTTCCCTTTAAATTCCATATTTTCAGATGTAAGGATTTCCATCAATAAGCATTTTAAATTGGCTTCTTGGCCTTTGGATGTGCAGTAACGTCTCTGAATCAGTCACATTATTTGGAGGCTGAATTTGATTGGCCTTTTTTAAATTCTAGTCCATATCTTTGGTCTCCATTAACTCAAAACTGGAGTGTTATTGGAGGTGGTAGCCTGCCTCAATTTAATCAAATGTGGAAAGGACACAGATGAGGTCCATATAAAGTTTCTCCTTCATTGTGAAAATGTGGGAATCATGCTTTTTTGAAGCAGAGTTTGGGACTGGCAAACATGGACAGGTATTTCAGTAAATGAACTGAAGATCTGCTTGAGGTCTTAGGGTCAAGGAGGACACTGAACCAACCTCTGTAACTAGTTGTTTATGAATGAAAATAAAGGGGTATGCAGCTGCAACAGGGTAGAAATTCAAAGATATTTTAAAAGAAGACATGTTTTTATCTATCAGTATAGATAGATAAAATTGATAAATCTACTTAAGAGAGAGATTACCATCCACAACCATGTGCTGGTTAAAACCAGGAGATGTGAGAAATACATTTTGAATGGATTAACATGGTAATGTTTTAAGAGGAAATATGAGTTCTAGAGAAAAAGCATTAGGAAAGAAGGATGCAATGGAATATATGGTCAAGGGAGGCCTGGGGTATGTCACTATGTTAAAACTTACTAAATGCAGAATATAAATGTCTTCACACAATAACTAAGAAAATATTTGATGAAAATATTTCAGATTATATACAAAAACAACACATTGTACTCCTTGATTGCACTAATGTACACAGCTATTATTTAATAACAATAATTTAAAAAGAGAGAGAGAATAGGAAGACGTCGGAAATCCAATACTGGGTTTACCTTTTACTAGTAACTAAGAGCGTCTAGGGTGTGAGGCTGATCAAACACCTCATGGATCCAGACCACAGATAACCTCATATGTAGCACTGATATGTTCATTTGTTTGTTTGTTTTGATTTTTCTGGAGACTATCCCAAATTCCTAAATGCATTTACCATAGGGACTTTCTATTTGCCAAAAAATTATATAAGTATATTTCCTGTATAAGTACTGGTAATGTGCAAGTGTGAGAGACAGCATAATAATTTCATTTGGAATAGCTGAAGTAGTCTGCTATCCTTGATATACTTTTAATAGATAAAACATTAGTATCAAGCTAGAAGACCAATAAATTTATAAAGCAAATACTACTGAGAAACCTTTTCCTTTACTGTAATTATTTCTTCATTTAAACCATTCTGCTTAATAAAGAAACACTGTAGGAGCATAAAGAGGGAAAAGCTATCAACATGATTATTGCTATCAACACTGAGATTAAATAATTGTTCACTTTACAACAAGGTCTCGCTATAACTATAGGCAAAGACTGAGTCAGGACAAACACTTACATTTGGAAACAGCCTGTTCAGAAGCAATGGCCATAGCGGCCCACAATCACTTCTGCCCACAATAGTGATTTCTAGATAATATATGCAATGATGTGTCAGGAAGCAGTGCCACTTTTGTTGACATGAAAAAGCTATTGTGGGCAGAAGTGATTGTGGGCAGCTATGGCCATTGCTTCTGAACAGGCTGCAAAGTTGTGTATGCTCAACATGAGAACATCAAGGCCTCATCATAAATGCAGCTCCTATATGACAGCACAAAGAGGAGAATGGCCATGACTGGTACTGGGGAGAGGAGGACAAGTGGAGGATATATATATATCCTAAAGTACACATCCTTGACTTTACTGTTGAGAAAAGAAAAACAGATGCCTGAACTCTGGGGCATTAGGGAGCTGGGCTGACATCTGGGAGCTGGCCTGCTACTATTTATTATGTCTTGATGTTGCTGAAAGCTGCACTCACGATGAGACCTTGATGTTCTTCTATTGAGCATACACAACTTTGCAGAATGTCAATATCAGACTAGGTTACTCTGTGACCATGATAGATCAAGACATAATCAAGACCTCTCTGCAATCATGTATGAACAAAGAGAAACATATGAACATTTTCCAAACCAAAAAATGACCAAATAGCCCACATGCTGGCTAATACATATAATTGCTGATTCTTTAACTTCTATGGTTTTATCCTTGCTCTAATCTTCTCTCCTTCTGAATTATATTCAATCTACCCCCACTTCCAGAGAAAAGTAAAACTTTCTCCCACGTATCACCTAACCCAGGCACAAATCCTCTAAGTCCAAACATTACCTTACTGAGACATTTTCATTTCACTTATCACAATGAACAAGAAGCCAAAGCTATACCCTCATAGGTTTTGGCTGAGGCCAATGTAACATCCTCAACTCATAAACTTTCTCAAGTCACTATTACCTGTGACGTAACATCCTATCTAGATTTTTGTCCTGGCTTCAAAGACCTCCCTAATTTCATCACGTCAAACCTCATTGCCACTACCATTTCTCATATACCATTTGTTATAACCCAGTGAGTGCTAAATGATACATCTACATTGTCTCATTTAGTCCTTACAATGATTTTGAAAGATGCAAAATTATTTCCGTTTTTGAAACTGAAGAGAAGTTAACTATTTCTTATAAGTTCACACAGGCATGGAAGAAGACAGATGTGTACCAAAGTCTATTTACAAGTTCCATGGACTTTCTTTATATTATGCAAATAGCAGACTATTTGACAATATTCAAGCCCACCCCGTACTTTCTAGCCTCTGTGATTTTGCTGGTGCTATAGATGTGTTTCCATTCATTGTTATTCATTGTCTTTAGAACCTACCCAAAATGCTGACTTTTCTGTTATATCTTTATTGTCCCACATATTTGTTCATTTATTCAATCAACATTCCTTGCAGTCTACTGAATTTCCATTAGGATAAAAACTCGATGAAGGCAGTGCTATGTTTTTCCAGCAAAATTAGTATAAAGAAATGGGGTGGGTTTGGGTAGAGATGGGAGGAAGAAAGTTAGGCATGATGAACAAGATCTCCAAAAATAGTTAAGTAATATTCATATGTAGGGTATTTACTTTTATATACTTTGTACATCCTATTCATTTCCCCTTCTACCCCTCTCCTTTAGAAATGTACTGTTCATTCACAAATTCCCCTTGCGAACAGCAGGTGAGTGTTGGCCTTTGCTGTCCCCTGCTGAGTCAGTCTCCCATAGGTACCATAGACCCTCAGCTAAGTCTTTTTGTGTTAATAGAGTTTTTTGCAATATTAGTGAAACATTTCATGCATTAAGAGAAGAATAAAGATGTCAAGAGTCACATGAAATGAAGCAACTGTATAAGCTACATGAAGAACACTCTGGTCAGTATTTTCTTTATTTTATTTTTGAAAGTTTTATTTTACTTTTCTTTACATGTAATAATTCTATGAACTGATCGAGTACAATGTCGTGTTTTAATACATGCATTCTTATGTAATGATCAAATTAGGTTAATTAGCATATCTATCACCTCAAATATTTATTATTTCTTTGTGCTGAGGAAACAAAATTCTCTCTTCTATCTATTTTGAAATAAACAGCATATTACTGTTAACTATAGTCACCCTACAGTGCAGTAGTACACTAGAAATTATTTCTTGTGTCTAATTGTAACTCTGTACACATTGACTAAAATTTCCATTCCACCTGCCCGTTCTGCTTCCCAGCATCTGGTAACCACTATGATACTCTTGGCTTCAACCAAATCAATATCTTTAGATTCAACCTATTAGTGAGAACATAGAGTATTTGTCTTTCTGTGCATGTCTTATTTCACTTGACATAATGTCCTTCAGTCTCATCCATGTTTATACAAATGAGAGCATTTCTTTTTTGTGACTGAATAGTATTCCACTATATACCATAGTTTCTTTATTCATTAATCCATTGATGGACATTAGGTTGATTCCAAATTTTGGTTATTGTGAATAATTCTGTAACAAACATGGAAGTATAGCTATTTCTTGGCATGCTAAAATCATTTCCTTTGTGTATATATATATATATATATATATGCAGTAGAGGAATTGCTATAACATGTGGTCATTCTATTTTTAGCTTTTCCGTACTATTTTCCATAATGGTGGGCAATAATTTAAATTTTCACCAACAGCATATTCACATTGTCAAAATGTCCATGCTTCTTATCTGGGGTGGAGCAAATCTTCCTGTGTTGAACAGGTTTAAAGATTCACATTCTTTACTTCCCAAAAAGCACTCTCCCAGAGTACAGAGCCCCGCCCTGGGACAGAATGGAGTCAAAGTCCATAGCCTGCAGGCTACAAGGCAGTTGTGGGGGAAGTGGGGATATTCAACATGCCAGGCTTCATAGTATTAAAATGACAAAGTCACGCACTTTGCCCTCAAAGCCTTACATAGATTCAATGCAATTCCTATCAAAATGCCAATGAATACCAATGACATTTTTTACAGAAATGAAAAAATCTTAACATTTGTATGAAACGTAAGAGACCTCAGATAGACAAAGCAATCTTCAGTTAAATGAATGAAGCTGGAGGCATCACATTACCTAATTTTTAAATATACTACAAAGCTATAGTAACCAAACAACATGGAAATGGCATAAAACAGATACAAAGACCAATGAAACAGACCCAGAACACAGAAATAAATCCATGCTTTTACAGACATCCCATGTTTGACAAAGACACCAAGATTATGCAGTAAAGTAAGGATAGTCTTTTAGACAAATGGTGATTAGTCAGACCTTTATCCTTGGCCAGTACTCACAGGGCCTCTGCTGCAAGATTCCCTTCTACTCTTACAAGATCCTGTGAGTGGTCCACTCATTCCCCAGTATACGTCCATGCCACGAGGAGCCTTACAGTGGCCCAGGAAGGCTAATTAAATATCCATACCGTCCTCTACTATGCTGCACCTTTTGTACCCCAGCTCCAAGTTAGGGTGATACAGCTTAGAAGAGATTACTGCAGATAATTCTAACTGGGGAATGAGGGTCACGTGCACATCCCACTCCCAGGAATAAGCCCAATTCTGTAATGCAGGTAAGGGCAGGCTGCACTCCCCTAGTCGTTCCTACCTGCATATGCGTATGTGACAAAGCTAGTATTACATACAGGGTATGTGACAACACAAGGGACCAAGGACAACACGGAAGGGAGATGACACAAATAAAAAGCACACTTTTCTCCTCTGTCCTGATGTCAAATAAACCAGGAATCTTGATTCCCCCACCTCACATTCAATAAAGAAATTCTTTTGTCTTTGTCTTCAGAACAGGCCAAAATGAAAACTTTATACCAACTCTACCACCTTGTTGAAGTTCTCATAAACCCCTCAAATTATTTTAAAAGTCTCTGAATTGATTCCACTCTTCCATCTTTATCACTTTGCTGTGTTTTTTTCATAAATTTGTCTTTTAAATATGTCACGTCATGTCACTCTTATCCTGAAAACTCTCCAAATAGCTCTCCTCTTTTTCAAAATAAACCTCACTGATCTAGTGGTCTACAAATTCTCTTGAGGATTCGTTTCTGTTTCCCTCTGATCTCATTACGTGCCACCCCTACTTACTTATTCCACCCAATCCATTCTGTCCCCCCTGCCACATCTCAATATCCCAAGGTACAATGCTTCCTAAGGCTCTTTGCACTCTCTGTTTCCTCTGGAAAATTCTCTCTGCAATCATCTACATGACTAGCTCCATCCTCTTCCTCATATCGCTGTTCAAATGCTACCATTGCAATGCTGGCTACTTCAACCACTCTTTTTCAAACTGTAATTTCTCCACTTTTATTTTCCCATGATTTTTTTGCATTTTAATACTCTTATTTCAATTACTTATTATATTGATTGCTGTTTCTATCTCATTTCCATGAAATATAAGCTCTGTCAGGATTTATTTATTTATTTATTGGAAGTTTGTCTCACTATTGTTCAGCCCAAGCATTTAGAATAGCGTCTGACATGAGAATGAAGAATTGAATGAAAATCTGAGTTAGACATTTCACATGTAACATACCTTGCATGCTACACATTCTTAATTCATTTCCTTCTCTCCTCTATCTTCCTATTTACTTTCAGTAAACATTTTATAGTGGCTGAGCTATTAGTGAATTGCCTTGTACATGAACCATATCATTTGCTGCAAAGTTCACAATTTTGTACCATCTGCTGTAAATCATATTCAGGACAAACAGAACCATTTATGTATGATCCTAGCTTGAAACAATGGGAGGAATTAACCCATATTTGAAATATCAGCATTTTGTTTCTTATTTTTAAGCAGGATTGATTATAGAGAATATAGTGTCTGTTCAGGGAGTCGGTCTTTTTACTAATTCAATATTATTTATCAAACTCTGCCATGGAAACAGTGTAATTTTTGCCTATTCTGAGCACATTTTCAGCTAAACATGGTAGCTTAGTGATGACTACTAGTTTCATTTTAATTTGAACCTCACCACCTCTAACCCCACTCCTGCCTCCTCTTTCCAATAAAGCATCTTAGGCCAATGAATGATTTAAAAGACAAATAAATAGCTTTGAATATCCTGGTGCTTGTTTGAGATCTAGGCATGAATCAGCTCTGAGACGTCAATTTAAATTTGTAGCATTAGCATATTGGAATGTCACTGTATGTGCCTTTGACACAATTAGTCAACAACAGCAAGAATGTTTCCACTAATCACACTGATTTGTAGACTGCCAGTCCCCTGATAACAAATTTTCTTTGATCCTTGGACATGACCCTCTTTTATACAGTAGCACAAGCTAAACAGCATTAACTGTTTTGGCCAAGAAATTTACAAAAAAACTTGGGGAAAGAAAATAAGAAGGAAAAGAACAAATAAGTTAGATATCTTAAATAACATTGACATCAGAGATCATTTTCAACCACTCCGCTGAAATTATAACCTTGATTATGGGAGAGATGTTTCTCAGTCACAGCCTTATATTCCATGATAAAAATTTTGTAGTTGTGAAATTTGCGGTTTAAAAGGAATGTTTGACAAATCGGCCCCTTAATTAACTTGGCAACTGTTTTAGGTCATTGGCAGCTGTGTCTGTCTGTCTTGATTTTCCTTTTGCCTTGCGATTTACCCTAGTTCCCCACCTAACCACTCTCATGTGCATTTAAGCAAATGAAATCATGTGACATCTGTGGCAGGGAGAAGGATTTTTTGTTGTTGTTGTTGTTCACAGCTTCTTGTGCTCTATTTCTTATTCTGAATACTACACCATTTGCAGGTTTTCCTGATTTTAGACATTTTCTTCTTCCACTTACAAACAAAAAAGAAAAGATTTTTCAGGGATAGTGGAGATGATACGTTTAATGAAAGATTAGCCTACTACCCCACTTCTCTGCCTATTCCAAAGACCCTCTGAACAATTGTCTTTGTTAAACATTAATTCATTATCTCTTCTTAATTCCTGTGCAGTGGGGATTGAACTTAATTCTGCAGCTTGCACAGATTTATACAAAGGGAAAAGAACTGTCCACAGCAGTGAACACAAACACACAACAAGCCCAGAAGATCCTTATAAAGGGGGAGTTGCCCATTCATAATTAAAATGAGACAAAATTGGGAGTGTGAGGAAGGTAATGGGACCATCTTTCTGTGTAGTGTAAAGAAAGAGCAGCCTACATCTTCACAAAATTCTGCCTCTCCTCAAATATCCTAAAACATTCTTCCCTCATCTTTCTAAATCCATGAAAAATGGGCAATTGTTTCAGTTAGATTTTAGGGTAAGATTTTTTTTATATAAAAGTAGCCCCTGAACATACACTGTGCTGATTTCATTGAAAGTTTGCTTTATTTTTCAGTTTAACCCTCTCTACATTAAGGGAGAGAATATTATAGATGACAGATCAATTGATCCATAGATAGATACTAGTATAACTCGCCTTTGAAGAATTCAATCTTTTAATGGTAGAACTATGGAAATGATTATAAATTACAATTGCCTACAAGGGAAGGAGAAGAGAAGATTTCTACACTAAAGAAAACACTGAAATGGAAGTACAGGCAGAAAAAGAAAACTGAGAGCTTTTTCAAAGGTCAAGGCTTAATTATGTCAGTATTTATAGATACCAAAACTTTTTAAACACTGCTACATCTGAATTGAGCTCAAAGTGGGGAATCAGAAAATTTTGTCATGATCATGGCAGAGAACTGTCAAGAAAAAAAGAGAAGACTGGCTGGGAAAAATGACAGAATTTTAGAGACAGCAGTAACTTTAGGAATGACTTTTACAAATAAGGAAACAAGGCCCAGAGTGGGGAAACTGGATGGTTCCTTATGCTACAGGACATATTTTCAGTGAGATCAAGGTTTCCCAAACCCAAAGGCAGTAGTTTCACAATTCACTTGGAATACAAACATCCTAATAAATTAACAAATCACATTAATCTAAAATTCAACCTTTAAATTTTAGACCAAAGGATGCAAATAGCAGATATGTAGGATGAATAACCCTACAGATCTAATATACATGCAATATAAGGATTATAGTTAAGAAGAGTGTATCATTATTGGAGATTTTTGCTAAATGAATATATTGTAGCTGTTCCTGACACAGGCACAGATGATGAATATGTTAATTTACTACACTATCATAACAATTTTACTGTTCGCAATACATATTCCATAACATCATGTGTACCTTAAATACATACAATAAAATGTACTAAAAAAGGAAAATAAAACAAAAGCAAAGAATAGGCTAATACAACGACGATGTCCATATAAAATAAAAATAAACAAATACAACAATAAGTAAATACATAAATTTAACTGGCTAAAGAAGTTAAGAGCCAATGTTTCATTTATATTGCCATGCCTTTATATCTAACTTGCTGATAGTTCCAAAAGATTTTGAAATCTATTGACTTATTTTAATGATATTCTTTTTTTAGTCAAGGGTATAAAATTTAACTACCCTTACACTTGTTTCAGGACCCCTATTCTCTATATATCTGTCACATCTGAACTTGAAGCCACCTCTGGAACTCTACCATCTGTTACAATAGGTCCTATATGTGGTATCTGTTAAATTTTCAAACAGAATTTACAATAATTATAGAATACCCAGGACTTGCTAAAATAATAACAATAATAATAAAAACCACTTATCTTATTCACACAGTCTCCTTGGCCTCAGGGAAAATACTAAATCTTAGATTCTCTCAGTCAAACGTAACCATAGGTTAAAGACCACATTAAAGTGTGACAGTAAGTGTCCTATTATTACCCCTGAAAGATGTAAAATGAAATTCTCAACTAGACAAAAGGGACAGTAATAATCATATGTGGTATTTCATAAATCATGTGTACCTTAAATGTATGCAATAAGATGTACAAAAATGTACTGTACTTATACTATATCTTGACTCCTAGCTTAATGTAGATAAGAGCCTCTCTTAAAGATATTTGACAGCATGTATTTTAACCAAGGAAGTAAAATATTACAGAATACTTGGGAAAGTCCTGAGTTCTAAGGAGATTATATTGACAAAAGCCCTGAAAATATGGAATAAGAGGAGTAGACATCTTAAAAAATGAAGCTTCTATATCCTTAATCTGATACTGGCAGAAAACAAATTAGCTAAAAACTTGAGTGTGGGCATTTCTTACGAAAAAGGAAGAATCATTCAGTGGGGATAACAAGAACAAGATAAGAGTTACAAAGAACCATTTCCAGGGAGCATCACTGGGTTATAAATCAAGATATATGCTGTTTCCCAAGAGAAAATACCTACCCACCTGAATTTCTGAATGGCAATGAAACAGTGACTGTTAGTGCCTCTTTTCACATTCAAAACCAAGCAGTCTTTTTTATTATTATTTTTTTTTGTAGAGATAGAGTCTCACTTTATCGCCCTGGGTAGAGTGCCAGGGCGTCACACTGCTCACAGCAACCTCCAGCTCTTGGGCT